>APFE031482361.1:193138-216461 GCA_000404065.3 Pinus taeda
CATTTCAGAGAGCACATTCAGCCTAGTGCTGCCATGCATTTTTTGCACATTTTGTATTACAACTCTCTTCTTGGACTCATACATAACCCTTCGGATTAAGTGAGGGAATGTTGGACACCTAATCCTCAATGGGTTAGTGTGGAAGCCGAATAGACAAAAAGAAGTCCAAGAGACCTTGGGATGTGAAACCCATCTGTCAAACAATGTACTATAAATGTATATCAGTTGTTAATAAAAGATGTATTCTCATGTTTTATCTTTCATATTTGTTGCTGCCATGTGTGTGTTTAACAACCAGCTTGGGGGTCGTTCCCTGTAGCATAGCACAAATGCCATTAATAGTTACAAGACAATGTAGACAAATACACTAGAGATGTAGAATTGTAAACACAACACATTAATACAAATTTAAAGCAAATATTACTGAATACAATCTCACAACATGATAAAGGCTATAATTTGTGACCCTAAGGCCCCATACAAGACTTTATGTCTCACTGACCCCTTTCACATAATTGTATGATTCACAAGCCTCTAACATTATGTATGGCTCTAAGGCCCTCACAAATTCTCTCCATAATTCTTCCACAAAATTACTCATCCTCATTTGCTAGTGTGGAGATTACATAGGTTTTTATTCTCGAGTATAGTGTTTTTGGTTTGATGTGTTCCTCTCCAACTTTTCATTCTCTATTGCAATTCCAAGTTCCCGTTCTTTTGTTCGTTATGATGGTGGTTGCGGTTGGCAACACAATTTGCCCTTGGGTTTTACGGGTGTGTGCTAGTACTTTGTGTGATTAATTTTGACTCTCAACTTTTTATTATTTCATCTTTATGGCATCTCCGAATTGACACTATGATAGTTTGGTTGCACTATTCTAATCATCAAATTGGATGGGTTAGTATGTTAAAAAATTTAGCGAATTTCCTTCCATCGGATATTGGCACTTCAACATTTCCTTAATCCTTGTGTTCTTCACAATTGTTGATGTCAATATGCTCGTTCGCACCATACTTTGTTAAGCTCCCCCATTTTGGGATTTTGCTACTTCTTGAGTTCCATTTAAACTTTTGACATTCTATAATGTTTGCACTTTCAAACCATTATCCCCGTTAGGAGTTCCTATCACTTCGTTCATATACAACCCTTGCAAGATGGCAACATTGTCATCCCATATGATATGTCTTTGCAGTTGATCATTGTGGTTTGCAACTATCCTTCACAACCAATCTATATTATCAATATATCATTTTTGTTCATTTAATATAAGCAACATTTTTTCTTAAAAAATCTAGCCTTTGTGGGTTGAGTGACCTCCACATTGACACTATCTCATCATCACGTTTGCAAGCTCCTTTGAGTCCACAAACAATTTTTGCAAGTTCATGACCATTTGTATTTGGGACTCAACTTTGATTCTACATCAACATTTTGCTTTTGATGCTTTAAATTTTGGATGAATTTTTCATGTTGTGGATGTTGATGTGCTAATAAGCACAACCTTGGCATTTCATCACTTAGGATTTCGATGCAAAGTTTTCATGCTTTGGCAACCTTACATTTAGCTAAATTCATCTTCCATTTTCAATTATTTCTATTACTTCTCCTTTTGTAATTTTTAAAACTTTCTCAACAACAAGCAAACGGAGCGTGTCGAATTCAACAGGAAATGCACCCATTTACAATGGAATCTAGTTGGTAAAATTACAAAAGAACTATTTGCAAGTTACGTATATTCTTTAGGATTGAATGGTGCCCAATGATAGGAAGCAGATCCTTCCAATCACACATCTACTCAAGAGAAGGATAAGCCCAAAACTGTTTGAAATCATTAAAGAAATTTTGAGGTCGAAAATGGGCCTCCTAGGGAATAATATAAAATAATAATGGAAATAATAAAATAAAATTAGAAAATACATCATCAAATTTTAGAGGGAAAAAGGAAAAAGCTACTTTTTCAACTCGTATTTTCAACTTATCTCCCTACGATCTTACTAAAATATCGAGCGGGAGCACTCGTTGGATGCGGAATTTAATTTCTCATTCAAGGAGTACCCATGTTGCATACTTTTGATGGGCCCTGCTACGCAAATAATGAGAAATCATTATTTGCATAGCAGGGCCCATCGAAAGTATGCAACATGGGTACTCCTTGGATGAGGAATTAAATTCTGCATCTAGCGATGCTCTCGCTCGATATTTGAGTAAGACCGTAGGGAGATAAGTTGAAAATACAAGTTGAAAAGGTAGCTTTTTTGTTTTTTATTTTTTAATCTTTTTACTTTTTTACTCCAAAAATGGTGAATCATTCCCCATGGTTGACATCACCATCTTGAGTCCTATTGGTTGTTATAAAGTTGATTTTTGTTTTACATTTTTGTTTTGAGGCTCATTTTAGACCTCAAAATTTCTCTAATGGAAACTGCGTCTAAATATAAGTAGGTCAGGAAGCGTTAAAGTCAGGAGTAAAGATAAGATTGGATCATATCCACAGGGCTGCTCACCTCTCAGGCCCATCAACTCGAGCTCATGGTTAGATATGGTCTCTCAAACTTTCGAATGAGACATTGATCATTTAAATACAATAAGATCCAAAAACAACGACACTTATTCTCCAATGAGAAATGTTCATCTCCAACCTAGAAGCAAAGTTGGTACAAGAAACTATATTGTAACACTAGGGTTTGGAATGCTAGATGCCAACTACTTTCATGTTGTGCAAGGACTAAAGAAAAAGAAGTCTCTCCAGATTTCTTAAAGAATAGTAATAATAATGGGCTTCGATTATCATTGAATTCTTGCCTAATTCATATCCAGAGAGACTTGCATTGTTTGCAATCTATTGGGTACCCAATGCCCCTTCACTCTTTCAACTCAGCTCCGCTCATACCATTTCCAATAACAAACGAAAAAGAGAAGAGATTTGCCTCTATGACAATCAATAATACATACTCCAATTTTGGTAATTTGAAAACCCCTTTTTTTTTCTCTGTGGGTGCCACTCAATTAAGTCAAAGTATGTTGCATCATCGGGATTCTCATTTGAAGAGCTAGGCAAGTTTAGTGTCAGGACTCTAATGTTCAGATGTCTACAAGCGAAAAGTTGATCAAGCCACCTGATCAAGAGCTTGAATACTTCAGACCCTGGTTGATTCTAGAGTTGAACTCACCAATCTTCTCTTTTTAGCTAGCGAGCACTATTTTCATGACCTACTTGAAAAGCCTATAAGCACCTTGAAGGAGCAACTTGTTTATATTACACCAACTTTGGAACAATATTGGCCGCAAAAGGAAGAGAGGATCAAGCAAATTTTGGATGTGCTAGTACAAATTTAGAGGATTTGTGGAGAATTTTGTGAAAAATTGTAGTTCAATGAATCTACGACAACACTAAAAATCGATGATCAAGACCTAAGGATTAAGGGTTCCTTCAATCCATGCACTGAGCCAAGAGACGAGAATTAAAATCGTGCGTACAATTAACATCGTAGATCAACAAGTTCCATGCTCATGATTTTTCTATTTTTATGGTTGGGCACATTCCCAAGTTGATCCTTGGGATATATGTCTTGGTTATCATTTAGGGGCCAACCAAATCTGGAAAACCCAACTATCACACATTAATTAAAAGGCACATATACTCTTTCGAAATCTCACTATGAGTTGAGGCATTTTTGCAAGCCATGCAGAGAAAAAGAAATAACCGTGAACGAGGCTTTATAGGAAACTTCAAATGTATGTGCGGAAAGAAGTAATGCTGAACACACAATATGGGGGTGTTGTACAAGTGGTTCTGACACAAAAATTGGTACCATGCAGGAGTGGCAGCCTAGATGCAAAGAATGGCAGAGATAAAAATAGCAGAAGGTTGTTATGGGGTTGAATGAGCACCTTGGGGAATGTTATGTTAGAGCTTTCAAGTCAAAATGGAAAATCTAATGGGCAGAGTGACCGGGGGCATTTATGAGCTCTGATACCACTATAGGAAACACTCATGAAAGTATACAACAGATTAGATGAACATGAGATGCTTTTCTTATTCATATGATACACATCAATGCAATTTCATTGAGCCTTGGTTTTCATCTTCCATGCTTTAATAAGTCAATTTCTTTTTCTTTCTTTTCATCAAATATAATTATGAAGACTGACACTAGTTACATTCTTCAAGACTCTCTCTTTACTAGGGAGGTATTTATAATTTCATACATATATAGGTACATGGAAGATCTCAAAATGATATGAACTATGAAGAGTCATAACACATGCAGTGCTACAGATTAGATACTTGAACATGGTACTCTAATTGGGTGGGACTAAGATGTACTCAAGCTTTAGCCACTCTAGGTACCATTAGGTTTTTAAGCTCTAACACCAACCCATGGATTTAGGTGCGTATCCAAGGTCAGAACTCCAAGACCAATGCCACACTCCCTAATTCAGGATCTAGACATCAACACATAGGCCGACCAAATGTCATCCCAAGCATCTTGTTGCCACAAGATGCCTCATCTCTCCTTATCAATTAAACTAGATATATCCACCAAACCAAGCATGCTTCAAACATTCAACCTTCTTATGGAGATATGTGCACAAACACAACCCCAATTAGTAAGAAACCTTCAAGTATATATACAAATAAACACAAGCCTTCAGGGTCCTTAATCATTCTGATGGTACTTATATCATCATCAAGTTATCCAAATACAACTTGTCGAAAGCTTTCTTCTTCTTTCACTTCGTCAGTAGCACCAAATACAACCTCATTACTTTTCAAGTCTTTTGTTTGCAAATCCATCTATAGTACTTTCATTCATTCTTTCTTCAAGGTATTTACTTATGGCTGTCATAATATGCCCTCCCTCTTAACTGGGGAGATATACACTTACTTCTATCCAAGCTCCCTCTCAACTTAGGAAGATCAACAACTACCTTCTTTTATAACATCGGAGAAACTTCAACCTTTCAAGGCTTCATTCTTTCTCATGGCATCAAGGTCATCTTGATCATTATCATTCTTGTAGCTTCCTTCATCATGCTCATCATTCCTTAATGATGAACATCTTCAATATTTTGAAGATTATGCACCTGCAAAACTTTAATAGCAAGTACAACCAAATACAAATATACAGAAGCATGAGGTCAACTATATCAAAATCATGTCATTACAATGGAAGCATCGAAACATTCAAGCTTTAGACATCAGATTCCTAAACTTAGTTAGGTTCATAATTAGCAAGGGTCACATCTTTTATATACTAGACTACAACATCTTGCTAGGGTTTTGTCATGACTCATAAACCTTATACTCCATCTTCAAGACATAAAGCCTTAGATATCAGTAACTCAATCAAAAATATCAATCCAATCATAGTATTGTACATCTAAGGTTTCCACAAGTTCATGACAAATTCTACTAGGGTTTGGTTATGTACCCTAGATTTCAAAAACTAAATCAGCATTTCAACTCTAGGGTTCCATTATTATTTCTAGAAACTTATATCAGTTTCATACTAGGGTTTTATCGTAAACCCTAGATAGAAACATCAAACTCCAACCTTAGATATACAACAAATTTTGGCCAGGCTAGGGTTTCAATCATGTGAAAGAAACCATGTGAAAGCTCATATACCCAAGATTTCATAGCAAGGGTTTTGTCATAGCCCTAATTCACCAAACCCTAAAAGCTAGGGTTTTATCATATAATTTAAACATCAACAACAAACCCTAAAAGGTTAGGGTTTAACAAACCATAAACGTCAAGAGAGTAAGATTTCATTCTTGGTTCTAGACTTGATCACCAAACCCTAAGTAGACTAGGGTTCATCATTAGCATACCCCAAGCATTGAAAGGCTAGGGTTTTATAATGAACTCTAAAGATTAGGGTTTCACCAAAATGAGCAAACCGCAAGAGATAGTGTGATAAGGGTAGAATCAATCTAGAGATTAATTACCCAAACAAGATTCCTTATGATTCAAAATTCTAGACATGAAAGAGTTAGTAATATAGAGCAAATTTCAAAATGATCGCACCTTGAAAAAGAACATACCTTGAGTTACTCCTCTTACAAACCTGGTAAGTTTTCCTTAATGAAGGTCTCCCTTTGAAATATGATAGCATCTTCATAGTTCATCTCCTTATTTGTCAACTTGTGCTTTAACGATTTGATTTACCAAGTCACCATTCTTAATATATAACTACAATATTTCTTGATTGATACAACCAAGCAAAAACGTGCGATACCAAAAACATGATGGCAATTTGTCAATGTAGTGTTTGTATGGAAACTAAGAAGATGGACTCCTAGGGTCTTCAAATACAAATCTTAGCTTATGAAATCGTCACATCCATCCATACCCTAAACTACACACAAGCCCTAGAAATCAGGAAATAGGGTTTTTATGAGGGAGCAAGTTAGAGCTAGGATTTCATATGACTAGGGTTTATCCACAAGCCATCTAGGGTTTACAATCATAGATATCACTAACAATATCTACAACTGATAACAAACCCTAGAACCATGTAATTAATTATCCTTAGAATATCTTAACAAATGAATATACGATACATACCTCACAACTACGTACCTCCATCCTTCATGATCATAGAGGCTGCTACAAGTCTTGCTCCAGGATGTCATAATCTTCAAAAGCAAAGACTTTCCATGATGCGAAAGTCATGAGTTACTTGCACATGTACTATTGCCTTGAACCAAGATGTTGTATGCTTGTTTCATATGAGTTGAACAATACTGCTTCTCCATTGCTCGATGCCAAATCAACCCTCTTCTCTCGCACTCGATGTGATCTCTAATGTGTTCTTCATCCATTCATTCCAACAATTTATAATTTCTCTCATAATCCTATTTCCTCCTTGAGATCTTCAAAGAAAAGATTAAAGGCCAAAATTTGATCTCATCACTTTCCTTGATTTTGTTAAATGAAAATATTAATTTCCAAGGTTAGAAACTTTGGAAATCCGAGTTACAAAGCCAATAATAACTTGGAAGAATTAAAAAATGCCAAAATAAATAAATTTTCAAGATATCTTCTACAAGCCTGGATACAAGGCCTATGCAAAGACACCTATATAAGCTACAATTTTAATATTTAGTAGTATGTAGTTAGAGTAGGATTGTGTGACTTGCATTCTTGTTCTTGCATCCTTCTTTGATTGTCTCTTTGCTAGTTTGCTTGCATATTAGTTAAATTGTATGATTTATTTTAGCTAACACTTTGTATTATTATTATTCTCCTATATTGCATGGTTGACGATCAACACCCTGCTTAGTTGCTATCAACAAGATGTTATGAGCGTACGGGTAACAGGTCTATGAGTGTCAAGGATTGTTGGGATTCTTGAGCACTTTTCATTCGATCTCATGGATCATGCACTCTATGGTGAACACATGTCCCTGAGTTGGAACCAAATGTTACAACCAACCAACAAGCAACCCTATGATGGTCCATAAAAACTGTACATTAGATCTTTTCACTTACGCTCTGATCAGTGTTCTCTCCCAGGTAGCATACTTCTTGAAGGAAATTGGGTCATCTATCAGAAGGTACATTAACCATTTTTGTAACGATGTGCTTTCATTTAATGTTTTGAGGCATATTGATATGGATTACATGCCAAGCTGGAAGATTGACCACTCTTGATTGTACCCTTGTTCCCATGCTTCACCTGAGAGGTTATCTTTTACCCCTAATCTAGTGTGACCTCCCTTGAGGTCCTTCTTTTAGGAGGGGCACTAATAGGAGGCATTGATTAAAGAAGTGAACCTAAGGTACTTCATAGTTACCACACTTCATCCTTTGCTTATTATCCACATCCAATTTGGGTTGATTGTCATTTGTCATTAAGACTGACACATTATATCCTCATCATTGAGTCAGGGCCCAAAAATTTTACCCTAAGAGGATGATGCAACTAAAAAAATGATTGAAGCATACGAAGCCACAACTAAAGGAAAGAGAAATGCAAAAGAAGGTTGGGACATGGGAAGCACATTGCCAAAAGCCTAGCATGAGCTCTACCCCCCTCATTAGCCATCAACCATTTACTTAGCATTCCATGCTACATCATAAAGGAACTCTTGAATGTCCTAGTCCCGATGAGCGAGAAACTGCAATATCTTTAAGGGGTATTGGAAAAGCATAAAGCAAGCTTCGTCTCCTGAGTTACGCAATAAAGCAAGATAAGTCATTAAAGTAAAAGGCACAGCAAAGAAGTGGAAAGAGTAGGTCGAGGAAAGGGATAAATAATGCCTCAATGTTTGCTCCATCTTCTCGTTATAATACTCATAGATGTTGGACCCCCTCTAGTTGTTACCATGGCTATGGCCATCTTTCTTAAAGTCTTGCCCACTCCATTTCCATCATTATCACATGCACAAATGGATTCATGGGTCTACCTATGACATGTCCTTCCCCTTGGGGGTTGTAAGCACCTAATAGGGTTGAAGGTATGACCATCCCTAACACAAGTGTGGTAACTTGCTTTCAAATCCTAAAGCTAGAAAGGCATTGGAAGGAAAGGTTTGTGTGAACTATTTTGTGCGCGTAATATTGAAGATGGACCATATTGATATGGTTTTTGTCCTTGATAATGTTGATCTCATTTGATCTTGAGGGTATGTTTTAGGTGGTTCTTCACTCATGCAATAGAGATCCTTTGAAGGAAGACTTGACACTTCCAACACCTTTCGGAGGACGTTTGGCCCATTGTTGAGAGAAAACATGACCTTGTAGCCCTAGTGTTTCCCTCATGAGATGGATGTTGGGCTTTGATGAGACTCCACATGGTGATATGCCCCTTGATACAATTCTAGATGCTGAAATGTTGTAATAGAAAGCCAAGGTGTTGGCTTGATTATTGATGTGCCGAGATGGACCAAGATGCCCTTAGGCTGGCCTTGACCCTATTTGATGGACATTGCTTTGTTCTAGAACCCATATGAGGATGGTTATCACTGAGATGACTTGGGAGGGCTAGTACATCATGTCCATGTGCCAATGCTTGCCTCAAATCATGCCACGTCACCCCCATGTGCCCTAGAAGGGTGATGTAAGCCTTCTTGGAGGTGACATCATGGTGGAAGACGAGTTATTTGGGCATATGCCTATTCACTTTAGTGATTTCTTGGAGTGAGGAGCATTCATGAGCCTCTCTTTATCACTTGGTTGATCGAGATTGACCATTTTGAGAGGATGATGTCATCACGAAGAGCCTTTATTTGCACACATGTGGGCAATTTTGATGTATTTATCATGTTTTTAAAGCTATCTTAAGGTTAGCTTGTGACCTTTAGGCCTAGTTGATTGCTCAAGTAAAAGTTTAGGGGTTTTACTTGTAAATTAATGAAAAGTGACTCGGTTACCCTCATATAAATAGAGAGGAGTCACTTTCATTTGGATCATCACACTTCACATCACTTCTCTCTCTCTTAAGAAGTGCACACTTGTTCTCTTGTTCTTTTTTCTCTTGGATGCAATGTGATCTTGGTGGAGTGAATTGTCTTGAGAGAAATATTTTTGAATGAGGAGACTTGTCATGGAATGATGAAGTGATTCTTAATTGAATGGTGTAAGTTTGTTGTTGATTTTCTTCTATTTTGCATGCAAATTTCTAAAATTAGGATTTCTTGGTGCCATATAAAAAAGTGCAATATCTTTCATGAAATCTTACTTCTTTATGCTTTGCAAAATTAGTCCTTTAAAAATCCATCAAGGAACTCTGTGTATGCCTCCTTCGATCTTAAATCTCCACTTAAAGAAAGTTGCTTGGTTTCTAAGAGAGACTTCTTAATCCTCCACCCACCTCATCCAAGTTCCTCTATCTTTGACCTCACCATTGTTGACTCCATTCCCTGATTGAGAGAAGACACTAGACTAATTTGTGTTGGTCATTTTAAGTTCTTCCTTTTCTCTTCAATTTATGGTAACTAGGGTTAGGATTATCTTAAATTTGCATTTAATAGCAATTTATTGTCCATTTGTTATTTCCCTATTAAAGGTATCGTAATTGTTGTCATGTGCATTTTTATCCATTTAAAACCATTGTTTACTTTACACTAGTTTCGCCCTTCATAGCCTTTGCTTCTTTGTTGATCCTACCACTCATAGGCTATTTTGTCAAGCTATTATATGCCATTGCATGCCCTAAATCTGGATTAAAGGTCTCAGAAAAGTTTACTTGAATTCTAGGCACCTCTTATTTTAGCCTTTGAAGGCTTGGCTAGTACCTTTTCCTCAATTATTACACCTTGCATCACCATTGAGCTCTCAGTTGAATTTCTTGTTGGTGATCTTTTGTAGGGAAGCCTCCATTGTGGAGATAATATCCACCACTAAACAGCTGGAGAGAAGTCACTGAGGTGACAATGGTGGCTGATCTCTTGTTGCCATAAGACCTAAGCTGCCTAGTGAGGCTTTGCACTAAGCCTGTTTTTATTTTGCAGTAACAATCCCCAATACTAGGCTACGATTTCTTCCTTCAATATGAAAATGATGCGAACTAGATGAAGCAACATGTATTGTTGCTTTGGTGGATTTTACATTAAGCATGAGGTGAAAGTGATGGCAACTTGATGGATGGTTCTAGATGTGTTGTAGGAGAGTAGATGCAACTAGTTTAATTGGGTAGCAAATAGTTCAAGTGTTGTGATTCTTCTTTTTTGTTTCTTCTTTGTGAAAGGTGTTCAGCTTTTGGATTGTGTGGTGGGGTTAAAATCTAGTTTTTGTGTCAAGGGTCAGTGTGAAGATAAATGTTAGTGTTTGTAATAAAGTGGCCCAACTTTGGTGCCCCTTAGAATATGATCTGAAGAGTCAGGGAAAATTCAAATAAACACAACACATTAGAATATTCAATATGATGATATAAAATGACTTCCCACATTTGATAAAATATTTTGTTGTTCTCAGTGCTCTCTCTCTCTCTCTCTCAAACACACACACACACATGTTGCATGCACACTCTAAAACATATCACAACACTGGTATTTCATTAACTTATCAATGAACCTCAATGCAAACATTCAATACAGAATCAAGTTTAGATTCTGTGCCATTATTCTAGTTGCTAAGACATGGTATTGTGGTCCTAGGCATGGCACTAAGGGCATTGAGCGCATGGGTTTTGCATCCTTAATAGCATGGAATATGAAGACCTGGAAACCTTTGGTATGCATTATGTAGTTTGAAAGATTCTTTGAAACATAAACAAGCAGACACTTCTGTATGTACGAAAAAACTAATATATTTTCTGTTGTGCATATATCATATTGCATTTTGCAGACTGTCCTTCCTCTTGGTGAAGATCCACCAGCAATTACATCTGTCTGTTTCAACCATAATGGCAAGATTTTGGCAGCTTCTGCAACAGATGGAATGATCCATATGTTTGGTATCCTTGAGTCTGTATCATATTTACCTGAATGTTAGAAGTTCAAGTATAGGTTGAGATTTTGGATTCTACTATGTTTATGCAATAATCCATGGAATTTTATTGTGCATAAAATTGGTTAGACCAGATCTTTATCACCCTTTATTATGGTATCCATCATGATTGTGACCATATAATGAATAATCTATAAAATTGCAGATAATAATAATAGTAATTAAATGAACAATGGGACACAAACTTTCACTTTCTTGACCAGTCAATGTTTATAAAGTATACTGTCACAAGGTTCATTGAATACTCTATCAATCAACCATTTATTTGGATTTCTTATCAATGCCCTATTTATTTTGGATATTCAAAGTGTGAACCAAATTGATTCATTATATTTGTATCAAAGGGGGTTTCCATCACCATTGGCCGGTTGCCATAACCCTTCTCTCCAGGAGGCAACAAGTTACTAGACAACTACTTACATCAGCAAGCCATCCACTTCCATTCAATAAATATTTCGCTCCACCTTTCTTCCATTCCATCTCTGCTGCCATCTGCCATATATTAGAAAAAGGGTAAAATGAAGAAATCTACTTTTCATAAAGATTTATCCAGTTGTCAAACATATTCAAATTGGCTAGAAACAACTAGAGAACAACACATGCACAAAAAAAGTAATGCCAATTTTCTTATTTGTGGTTCCCATCCGACATATATGTTTAAGAGCTGATATTCAAAGTGATTTAAAGAATAATAATAATTACAGATTTGGAAGGGCAGAGACTTGAACAAAATTCTACACTTGAAGCAAGGTGCATCATGATAGACATAACAGACTGCATCAGTGAGGAAAAACTTGCTCTGCAGAAATAACAGGACATCACTTCTAGAACTCTCTGAGCTGTGCATCTGATTTAAACTAGTTACAGGGATTAGTGTTGATGGGTGTGTAGTGGCGGGTTGTCATCACAGTTTGAGAATGCAGAATGTCCATTGTTCTCACAGTGGACGATGTGAGCATTGCATCCAGTGCTGAAATTTGACATTCACCATTGCCCATCAAAAAAAATCATGACATTCATCTGTTTTTATTACCCTGCAAATTACATTCACATAAGTTGATAGCTTGTCAATTTTAGGTTCAACGACATTCATGAATGCAAAATTTGTGGAGATCTCACTTCACCATATTTCAGAGCAACCTGGCGGGTTTGACAAAGGAGGTTTTGAAGGTGATATGCCACTGGACTCTTTTGATAGAGAACTGAAGCTCTTGGAGTGTCTATTTTACTACTACAGTGATCCTTAATGAGATAGACAACTTCTTTTACTGAGCACTCACTTTCTTGGTGTATTTTGAGCAATCTAATATTTTTGGCTAGCAGTGGGCATGGTTGGAGGCATCACATTGATGGACAGAGTGCCCTAGTATCTCTTGTGCCTATTTTGTACCTATGATAATTCTTGATGGATTAGAAACTTGATTTTGGGGAATGCTCCATTCTTCTGTAATGTTCCCAATTTTTGCATTATCTTATGATGATATTAGGAGTCTCTAGAGCTTATGTCAGTCAGCTCACAGGTGGTGGATTACGTTATTGGTGGGCCTGAAGGTTTTGTGGAGTTCTACAGGGTCTGACTGAGATCACTCGCGATACTTCACCATCACGATTAGTTCCGCACGGTTCGCTCTTGGTTCCTTTGTAGTCCGGCGATTCCTGTAAAACGAGGTTATTAACAGGTATATTTTAATTAATTACACTTAAGGTGTTGTTTCAGGCTGATTACTTGGAGAAACACCTTAGTGTAATAGCTCATTGGACTCAGGGCGAAAATATATACATCGCAAAATGATAAAAAGGGGTTTGGGTGGCCGGTGTGACCATGGAGGCGAATTAAGCATTTTCTAGGGTTACAAGTGGCTTTAATTAGTTAATAAAAGTCACTTTATTAAATAAAGAAAGGAAAAGTGTTTTTAATATTTAATTTGAAGGAAAAGATAAGTGAGTTATAAAAAGGAAAATGAGAGGGTCTCTCCTCATTCTATCACTAACATTTTTGAGAAAATGAGCTTTTGGAGAGTTTTTAGAAAGAAGCTTAGGGTTTGAGAAACTCTAGCCGCCGTTGCTAGTTTTGATGTTGAAACTATACACTTAGCTGGTTCAGATAGTGAAATCCTTCAGATTGCACCATTGCGTTATCAAGGAGCTAAAGACTTGTAGAAGACAAGGAGCTAAAAGAGGTATTATTAGTTGATTTTATCTCCTACTCCTTGGTTTTTCTATATATATATCGCAAGCTGTGACATTGAAGGAAGAAAGCCAAATTTGAGATCCTTTCTTGAGGGTCTACTACTGCCAAATACCCAAGTCAAATTTCCAAGCTAGAGAAGTACGAAAGGTCAAGTTTCTTCCACTATCCTTGCTGGCCGAGTTTCCTCTTAAGAGTAGAAGCTGAGACTAATTTGCTACTGAGTATTGTTGTGGTTGTTTGGGACGAGTTCCAGTCAAAAGAGGTCGTGCTCCCTCCTAGTGTATTGTTGGTCGAATCTCTTTTTTCCTGGGTCAAAACGGAAAACCCAGAGACAAGTGGAGAGGAAGAGATCACCAAGAATATGTCCAAATGACTTTCAAGGCACCTCTATTTATAATAAAACGTTGAGCACAAGTGGGGTTTATTTGGTTGCTGCCCGACCTTGACGAATTGTCCCATAACACAAATAAATTCATATCTCCATGAATACTTATCGGAATCAGATGATCTTTAGATCAATCCTACAACTCTCGATGAGAGGGATCCAAGAAAAATATCAGTTGCCATTAATAAGATGACCCACATGGAGTTTGGCCCTAGTTGCCAATTTTGGTTGAAAATAGCAACAAGAAATGCTAAAAATAGAAGTGCTAAAAATAACACTGCTACAAATAGCAGTTTGAGTACTAGTACTAAATTGAGCAACAAGGAATGAAAAATGGAAGTGTTAAAAATAACATTCTATTTTTAGTAGTTCATAATGGATTCCTATTTTAGTCAGTCCCTGGACTAAAAATAGGAAGTAAAATTCGAATTTGAACTTAATGACTGTTTGAAAATAAATTAATTAATTCAACATGAGTTAATTAGTTGTGAAAAATCAAACATGAAGTCTATGTGAGGACATGCAACAATTTCTCTATTAATTGAGGAATTTATCCATCAGTTAAAGAGATAAGGATGAGTTCTAATTTGAGTAGTAATTAGTTGGCTCAATTAACTGAGTCAATTCCAGTTAGATTGATTTAAACAGTTTGTTTAAATTAATGTGGGTTCATTTAGTTAATGCTTGCATGCATGTAACCGCTGTTCTTTAGATAACTGAATATTCTCTCATGAATAACTCATGCATGTCAGTTCAGACAGAGACCCAGTTGAGATTAGAGGAGGGACAATGTACTATCAGTTGGATGGATTTTTCCTACAAAGGAAACTCATCCATGGAGAAGGATTTATCTCCTTCAGGACTGCGTAGTTGGATCAGAGGTTAGTAAGTGTGTGAAGAGGCCAATTCACACAAGTGGCTGCACTGGACCCCAATCAAAATTGTGCAAAGAAATAGGAGGCTTGGAGGGCAGACCAGAGGTTAGATAGAGGCCTTTGACTGTCTATGAGCAGCAGAGGTATTGCAGAGAGAGCAAGATAGATTTTGAGCTGATTCTTTTTGTAATATTGGCTATATTTCCACTTGTATGATAATACAAAGTTGGGGTTTTAGGCTGAGGCTTTCCCCTGTTTATATCTTCTGTGTTATGTGTGTTTGATTTCTCCATATCAGTTATATGTGTTCTTATTGATGTTGCTCAATTTGATTAAGCTTTCGCTGAATTGATTGTAGAAGTAGATCAAGTATTTTGTTTCGGTATATTGCATTATCAGGTGATCTACAGGTGGGAATTTCTACATGGTATCAGAGCAAAGGTGATCAAAGTAGAGAACAGTATACACGAAGGAGAGAATTCGAAGTAAAAAAAATTGGGCCGCGAGTTTTTAGAGCAGATCTGAAATTTTTTGTGCAAAATTTTCATAAACAAATAGCAGATCTAGATTCCTTGCGGAAAAAGACCCAAATTAAAAAAAAAATAGTCTGAATCAGAATTCAAATAGGGAGATATCGCTGATTTAAAATCAGTTTTTTCTAGAAAATTTCATGATGGCGGGAAAGATGGAACAGATTGGTGTGCTAGCCAAGAAGCTGTATGCACTTGAGGTACAAGATACATGCAAAGTCTTGAGGAGCAAGGCAAAGGTTAGATACTTGGTGGTTGAGAGGGAGAGTAAATTACCTCTCAACATGCAGCGCCAGAAGAAGTCTCAGAATTGTGGAGGAGCCACAATTGGTGAAGCAACTTCAGGAGGTTATGGAGCAGCCACAACTAGAGAAGTCGAGAGGAGACCGAGTGGAGGCATCCACTCATGCAGAGACCTCTAGTAGGGGGAAATTTCGAGCCAAGTGGGCAGAGGGATCATATGCATCCATACCTCTAGGTAGGAGGTGGGGCGATGTGGAGTGACAGTTCCAAGAAGGCTGGAATAGGGGCAGGATCATTCAGGTACCCAACCCCTTTGATTAGACCTTGTTACGGGAGCCCTGACGAGGAGTAGCAGGACTAGCTGAGTGTGTAGAGACAGATGCGGATGGAGCGACAAAGAGAGCTACAGTGCGGGAATCCCAAGATTGTGTAGAGCTAGCAGGCTGCAACAATGCGAGAGGCACAGGAGTGTTGCACCAGTGCAGGATGGCACATAGAGGTGTGCAACGGTGCGAGATGCATGGAGTGTCACGATAGCTCAGAGGTCAGAGAAGGAGCACTTGTCAGCAACAGATGGAGCTTCAGCATCAGAGTATGTTTCTAGCCCAACAGAGATGTCTGTTGGGAGATTTTTTTCTTTCTGGAGTTGTTGGAGCAACCACACTTGGTAGAAGTGTTGCATGCAGAACATTCCAAAGGTACAGGATCGGGTTCGAGTTGAAGCCTTTCTTGTTGAGAGGGAGTGTTGAAAATAGCAACAAGAAATGCTAAAAATAGAAGTGTTAAAAATAGCATTGCTATAAATAGCAGTTTGGGTACTAGTGCTGGATTGAGCAAAAAGGAATGAAAAATGGAAGTGTTAAAAATAGTATTCTATTTTTAACAGTTCAGGATGGATTCCTATTTTAGTCAGTCCCTGGACTAAAAATAGGAAGTAAAATTCGAATTTGAACTTAACAACTGTTTGAAAATAAATAAATTAATTCACCATGAGTTAATTAGTTGTGAAAAATCAAACATGAAGTCTATGTGAGGACATGCAACTATTTCTCTATTAATTGAGGAATTTATCCATCAGATAAAGAGATAAGGATGAGTTCTAATTTGAGTAGTAATTAGTTGGCTCAGTTAACTGAGTCAAGTCCAGTTAGATTGATTTAAACAGTTTGTTTAAATTAATGTGAGTTTAGTTAGTTAATGCTTGCATGCATGTAACTGCTGTTCTTTAGATAACTGAATATTCTCTCATGAATAACTCATGCATGTCAGTTCGGACAGAAACCTGGTTGAGATCAGAGGAGGGACAATGTACTATCAGTTGGATGGATTTTTCCCATAAGGGAAACTCATCCATGGAGAAGGATTTATCTCCTTCAGGATTGCGCAGTTAGATCAGAGGTTAGTGAGTGTGTGAAGAGGCCAATTCAAACAAGTGGCTGCATTGGACCCCAAGGAAAATTATGCAAAGAAATAGGAGGCTTGGAGGGCAGAGGAGAAGGTTCGAGAGAGGCCTTTGACTATCTATGAGCAACAAAAGGATTGCAGAGAGAGCAGGATAGCTTGTGAGCTGATTCTTTTTGTAATCCAGACTATATTTCCACTTGTATGAGAATACAGAGTTAGGGTTTTAGGCTGAGGCTTTCCCCGAGTTATTTCTTCTGTGTTATGTGTGATTGATTTCTCCTTATCAGTTATATGTGTTCTATTGATCTTGCTTATATTCGATTAAGCCTCCGCATAATTATTTGTAGAAGTAGATCAAGTATTTTGCTTTAGTACATTGCATTATCAGGTGATCTACAATGGGAATTTCTACAATTTTAACACTCCCTCTCAACTAGGGAGAAATCCATCCGCTGATCCATATGTCTGACTGTACTATCTCTGCCATCAGTGCCCTGCACTGCTCTGCTGAGCTCTGCTCTGCTCTGCTGAACCATGAAGAAGAAGAATTGATTGAGAATGTCTCATACCATTCTCTACTGACCCGAAGTCAGTTTTATTGATCCCAGATCAATATCACAAGAGAGTGTCTTAAACCACTCATACTGATCCCAGATCAATAGAGGTCATCCTAGCATAGGGAGTACGATAGATACAACAATGCGTCCATCGATAGTACTACTATGGTCCCTAACCCCATTTCCCTGCTCATTGATCAGATGAGAGGTACTTCCCATGAGTCCCAGACTGCATGGGTAGGATGCCTCGACAGGAGAACTAATCATGCTGTTCACAGGAGAATGAATCATGCTGTCCAATAGTTGTCGCAAGAGAACTAATCATCTTGGCCCAGAGGAGAACGAATCATCCTGTCCAAACACGTACCTTTCCTTCCACCCTTAGATTCGGACTTCCCAATGAAGTGATCTTTAGGTAGGCCATCAGAAGCTTTGGCTGCGCTATTCTGATAATATTCTTTGCTTCGATTTCACCCTTGGTGAATTTGAAGAGGGATAAGGAATCCACTGATCCTTTTGTCGTTTTCCAACTGTTTTCGGTGATTGCTCTTTCACTCTTGCTTGGGCTTTGTCTTCACCTCAGCTCCGATACCATGTTAAGTTTAGGTATGTTCTATGCTAGAGTAATTTATTTCAATTTTAACAGTTAGCTCAATATCTTTTCCAGATTAGCAATCACCTTTTGTCGTTTTCCAACTGTCTTCGGTGATTGCTCTTTCACTCTTGCTTGGGCTTTGTCTTCACCTCAGCTCCGATACCATGTTAAGTTTAGGTATGTTCTATGCTAGAGCAATTTATTTCAATTTTCACAGTTAGCTCAATATCTTTTCCAGATTAGCAATCACATCAACGTTAAATAAACTACAGATAGAACATAAATATAAATCGCAGAAGACAAGCCAAGACAAGAGGACACAAGATGTAGCATTAGCCAGTGACAAATCCCAATGTGGGGAAACCCTTAATCAATTCTTCTTATATGTTCTTCAATAGTTCAGACAGAGAGAGAGAGAGATAGTACATTTACAACTGAAGTCAATACTTTGACTTATCTAGATGAGAGCATAGATCATCTCTAAGAAGATGATACATGAGATCAATTGAAGACATGCTGCTTCAACTGATTCTCCAAGGTGACTCCTTCACCTATCATCGTGTTGCATCTCGTCATCATGCTGCGCCTCACTGTGCTGCACCATGCTGCACTCACCATCACAACGCTGCATCTCATCATGCTTCATCAATCATGACGGTACTCATCACTGTACTGCATCATGTGCCATTGCTGCACCATGTTGCCATACTGACCTATGTGTTTGCTGTCCCTTGCTTGCTTGTTGTCCCGAGCATGCTTGTTGTCCCTAGCCTGCTTGCTGTCCCTGGCATGCTATCTATACTTGCTGCACTAAGTATCATGATGTTGTCCCAATGTGTTATACTAGCAAAACTATGGACTTGCTATATCATACTATTGTACCTCACCATTGTGCTACCCTTCATTATGCTATGATACACTTCATCGCTGTACCCATCATGCTGCAACGTTCATCAACATGCTGCAACATTCATCAACATGCTGCTGCAATATATCTGCTGCTTGCAACATCAGGCTGCTTCAATGTATCATCATTGTTTTCTTCATCCAAGTGACTGTACTATTATCAACACAGTCCTAACATATGCTGCCTTGCTGGACAGACTTCAACGTATACCTTCAACACTCTTCTCCATGTCATACAAGCCGCTTTCAAACCTTCCTTCCTCCATGGCTGTGACTGGGGCATGCTTGAATAGTCGTCCTTTATATCACCTGGAGGACTGCAGTTAGGGCAACATAGAGCTTCTCCAGAGGGCAGTGTAGGGCTCTCCATAGAACTGCGAATAGGGCAGCGTAGGGTTCTCCATAGAGCTGTGTATAGGGCAACGTAGGGCTCTCCAATAGAGCTGTGTATAGGGCAACGTAGGGCTCTCCAATAGATATGTGTATAGGGCAGCATAGGGCTCTCCAATAGAGTTGTGTATAGGGCAGCATAGGGCTCTCCATAGAGCTGTGTATAGGGCAACGTAGGGCTCTCCGATAGAGCTGTGTATAGGAAAGCATAGGGCTCTCTAATAGAGCTGTGTATAGGCCTTTTTTTGAAGACCTTGAGTAGCAAATCTTTGAACAAAAAAGTAGCAGACATTTTTGGCTTATTTTGTGGGCGTTTTGAAGAGAACTTGGTGATATTTTGAAACATCCTTGTGCCATTCTTAGGCCACTTTGAAACAAACTTGCAACACTTGGAACAACCTTGTTAGAGTATTGTTGAAGGTGGTTTTTGGACAGAATTTTGAATCTTGTAATTAGCTTCCTTGGAGTATTTTTTAAGGCATCATTATTGAAGAAATCTAGGGAAAGATCATCCTTCTTGGAGCAGCCCTAGCGTTGTTTTGAAGACATTGTTGTAAGAGCATTATTGAAGATTTGTTGGAGTGCTTTTGGAAGGACTCTTGAAATTTTGGAGCATACTTTGAGGATTATTGTTTGGACCCTCTTAGAGTAGCTTATTAAAGACATCTGGAAGACCTATTAAAGACTCTTGTAGAAGCTAATCTTGGAGGCATTCTTAGAGACCTTAATGCATGATTAAAGCCCTCATGGAGTAACCTTGGTAGAGATTGTTTGGGTATCATGAAGAGTCTTGGGAGACACCTTATGTGTTTACTAAAGTTGTCATTGATGAACAAAGTGTTGTTGTAGATTTTTTGAGAGCTTTATTGAAGGCATTCTTGGAGATATTATCAAGGTCTATTGCAGAAGATATTGGGAACGTTGAAGATCTATTAAACCTACTTGAAGAACAAAAGCAGAGGGTTGGAGCCCTAGAGGATTGGAGTCCTCATGCAGGGAGGGATGGAGCCTGAACTAGCAGAGAGGGTTGGAGTCCTCAGAAGACCAAGTTGGTGCTTGATGAAGTACAAGGTTGGAGCCTTGAAGTACAGGTTAGAACTTGGTTGATTTGAAGATTGGTGTCTTCATCTAGGGTTGGAGCCCTGAACATTATTGTACTTGATTCATTATAAAGAGGATTGGAGTCATCCTCAATATTATCAATAAAATTATTTATCTTATTATTGGTCATTTTGTGTTTTATGTAAGTGATCTTAATTGGTAAAATAACAATTGTAAAAGGAAATATTGATTCACTTCCCTTCTCAATATTTCCAACGAATAATGGAGGAGAGTATATTTACAAGGACATCAATGATTTTTCTGCAAGGAGGCAACGATCAAGAGGGAGTTGACATTTCCTACAACCCTCTGCAGTTTTTTCCTTATTCAAAAGATAAGTACTTCCAATCGTATTTTTTTCTCCCTTGATTATTATTATTTTTATTTTTTGGTCAGCCTCTTGTCTTTGTATTTTTTGCATGGTTATAATTTTTCCTTCATGGCCTCCTAAATGGAGTTTGCAGAAAGGAAGAATAAGGAGACTGCCAAAGGCGATGATTCATGTTGCAGATGGCAGTTGTTGGAACAACTGAGGGGGGGGGGGGTGAATCAATATTTCTTTTCAATTGTTATTTTTACCAGTTAGATCACTTATATTTAGAACACAAAAATGAAGAATAAGAATAATCTAGATCTCTCTGTACTCAACATTGTTGATAAGATCAGCGATATTCAAAAATATCCCGATATTTTTGGCAAAACGATATATCACCTTGAAAATATCAACAAATATCGGCAAAATATCGCGATATTTTGAAAATATCAGTTAGTTTAAAAATTTATTTTTTATGCTTGCTGATATTTGCCGATATTTTCGCCAATATTGCTAATAAGATGTTTTCTGGACCCTCGCCGATATTTTGCCGATACCGATATTATCAAGACTAAGAATAAATACTTTTATTAATCTCTTCTTTACAATAAATCTAATACAATATAGTGTAGGGCTCTAACCCTAGATGAAGACACCAATCTTCAATCCTTACAGTCACCAACCTGTACTTTGCCAAGCACCGACTTGGACTTCATGAGGCTCCGTCCTCTAGGGCTCCAACCCTATCTTCTAAGGCTACAACTTTGAAGTTCCAACCTCTAGGGCTCCAACCCTATCTCTAGTACAGGCACAAACCTAGTCTTCTTGAGGACTCCTATCCTTTGGGGCTCCAACCCACAACTTCAATTCTTCAAGATAAGTTTAGTAATTTTTCACGACTCCCAATTTCTTCTGCGACAAGCCCTGACAAGAGGGTGGACACAGGCAGAAAAGGCTGCGTAGGAGTGAAACGCGGTGTAAAAAAAATACTGAACGCTGAGAGTATAAGGGGCAGCGTCTAGTTTTTTTTTTTTTGCAGGTTGGACAAGTCGAGGGGGGGGGGGGGGCGTTGCACGGAGTTAACATGCAGAGAAGAAGCTGCATGGGCAGTGTGAAGGAATGATTAATGATAGAGTCTTTATTGTTTTGCTTGCCATACAGGTTGAGAGCAATGAAGAAATGAGACAGAAAAAGTTTGTGGCAGCAGCGTGGGATGGGCTGCGTAAGTGATGATGGGCTGCGTAAGGGATATGGATTTGCAGGCAGCCGAATGGAGGGCGTGAAGATGACTGTGGGATTCGATAACTGCTTGGAAGGGGTTTGGAGCAACAGGAAGTAACCCAGAAATTTTCCAGATTTTAAAATTCGAACCCAGATCACAAAAGAAAATTTTGAAAACAAAATCGAAATCTTCTTGCTCAGAAGAAACCAGGAGTCAATCTGCAGAACTTCCACTAGAACCTCTAAATATTTTCCAGGAATCTTAATAAAATTTTGAATCAGTTGCTCAAGATTGTTTGAATGAAGCCCTGAAATATTTCTCAAACCCTGTACCTGCAACCTGCAAAAGAAAAGAAAACCCAAGAATAATATGTGCAAGAAATGAAACTGGAAACCCTAACTAAATAATTACAATATTCACAAACAACAGTCTCTAAAATAGCCAGATTTCTCGTTATGCCACATAAATACTTTCAGAATTTTAATTTAATGTGAGATGCTTCAGAAAAACCCTTCATGCATTCATAAAAAAAAAAATTTCAAATGATAAGCCCGGGATCAAGAATTGGTTGGGCTCTTTCAGAAAACACAACCCGGGAGTTGGCTGGTTCAGCCGACAACTTCCCCTAACGCCCCGGTAATCTAAAAAAAAAGGATTTCCTGCACAGCTTACAATCAACCATTAACATAGAGGGAGAAAACAATAGTGGCATCCAGATCAAATGGAGATACCTGCCATTATATTTTAGAAATCTAAACTATCATTCAAACCCCAGAGATTAGACAAGATACCTGTGCCTAAATCAATCTTCATCAAACTATTATCAATGGCTGAAAATAAAATTATGCAGAAAAATAAAAGATCTTACAACATTTCCAGAAGAGTAACACCAGCAAGATTTTTAACCCCAAAGTCTTTCTTTATTGCACAAAAAATGACTACAAGAGAGCTTTCTTTAGCACCAGACTCTCAGATCAAATCTGATCTCAAATGACCCCTAACACCCTATTTAAAGGAAAAATTCCCAACGGCTAGTTCGAGTGATCCATGTCAAAATGATCTCGACCGTCGATGAGAATCAAAATCCCTTTTGATCTCACCCATCAAATTTTTAAATGCATTTTAATATTTAAAAAATTAAAATTTTGC
>APFE031482361.1:220575-243507 GCA_000404065.3 Pinus taeda
TTTTATTTTTATTTTTATTTTTAAATGGATCCTCGAACTTAGTCTTTGGAAAAATCACCTAGGACCTAGGGCTTAGGACTTAGGACCCTCAAGACACTTTACATCATGACTTTTACAATTTTACATCCGAAGGGGGAAAGCCCATTTGACATAGACCCTCATAGATCACCCAGTTCTGCGACCAACTATAATCGAACAGTTCAACGCACTAGGATTTCCCTAAGATTCTAATGACAAAATTCATTCCGGCTTTGGGGTTAGGCTGAAGGAAAACTCTACCGATCATGGATTGGTGAGACAAAAAACGTTCCGGAACGTAGATTATCACTAGAAAATTAGGTCCACCTAGGCAATTTTCATACATGACTTAGCTCTGCTAACATTATTTACAATTCACACATTTAGACTGGGTTTACAACATAATATGATAAGGTCGATGATGACTATTGAATGGCATGGACACATCAATCAAGCGCTACCCTTTTGCGAAGAAAAAGGGGGTGTACTGCTAAGGGTAGTTGACACGTAGTGGTCAACAGCTTCAATGCACCATGGTCTGCAATAATGTCTCCAAGATCAACTTCAAGATGTTTTCCGATGTCTTCAATAAACTTCTCAAGAACTATCCAAGACAATCGAGGCTTCTTCAAGGAATGCTAAAAAATGCTTCACAAGTCAATAGTTCTTCACTAGTCTTCACAAATGAACAAGTTTGTCAACAAGTCTTCACAAGATTTCCAAACTAGGCCTTCAACAAGTCTACTAGATGCTCAAGATAGTTTCCAAAGAAACCTTTAAATTCAAAGCTTCAAGTACAAGGACTACTGCGAACTCTGTTTCAAAGCTTCATCAAGATGTCCCACAATTGTCTTCAAATGCTGGTTCAGAATGTGCTTCAACAAGTGTGCTCTAAAGTATCAATCTTCAATAGGCGTGCTTCAATGTTGTCTTCAATATCTTTAATTATTCAAGGGTCCTCCAATAAGATATCTTCTGCACAACTGCTTTATAAGATTGCACTAGACTTTCACCTTGTCTATTGTCCAAAAGCTTCAATTTCTTCACTACCCAAGGCTTCAAATACTCCACTGTTCAAAGTTCTAAGTACTTCACTTCAAAGTCTGCTTCAAATAATGACTATAATCTGCTCCAAAGGATGTCAATGGACTGCTTCAAAAAATGTCATCAAGTTGCTTTAAATGTGATTATAAGATTGCCTAAAAAATTGAGTCACAATCTGCTTTCTAACATTATTGGACTACTCGGGACACACAATATCAAAATATCTGCAAGAAAAAGCCCTGTTGCGCTTTTGTACACGGGAAGCTCAACAACTTGATCTAGGGTTAGGGTTTTGACGTTGGGCACCATGGCAGGATGCGCAGGGGGGAGTGCTGCTCCCTCCTATAGTCAAGTAGTTACGAATAGAAGCAAAGACGCGGGAAAGCAACGTTTCAAGAAGCCTCTGGAAAAGGCAACAGTGGCAAGTAACACAGACATATTGGGAGGAAACAGACCTCATGAATAGGAAGGGGAGCAACAGGGAGCTAGTAAGGAAAAGGAGAAAGGGGATAGCAGTCAAAAACCTACTTCTATAAGGACAACTGGGATCTGCAAACCTAAGTCGAACATCATTCCTCGGGTCATCTTGAGCGACCCTGCATTACAAGCACATAGGAATCTAATGATGGAACATGTGGTCATCTGGAAATTCATGGGAATATGGCCGACGGAGAGGGCGTTGCATGTATGGATAAGGAGCCACTGGAAGCCAAAGGGGGGAATACACCTTCATCTGGGATCCAAGGGCTTCTTCACAATAGTATTCACAAGCCTAGAGGATAAAGCCAGTGTTTGAAGGAGGACCTTATTTCTATGCTATTGCAGGCCTCTACATGTGGCCATGGATGATGAACTTTGTTCCGGAACGCGAGACATTTACATCGGTACCAGTATGGATTAGACTATACTTCCTTCCTTTGGATTATTGGCTGTTGGTATCGCTGAAAACAATAGGCAACAAACTAGGGCATTTTTTAAAGATCTCAGATGCGACTCTGAAAGGAAATACACCTCCTTCGCCCGGATATGTGTGGAAATGGACTCATCTGGAGCACTTCCGGACGCGATAATTTTAGAAGTATATGATGAAGAATGGTTACAAGCGGTGGACTATGAGCACATCCCATTTAGGTGTCGCAAATGCCATGAGCATGGGCATCTATATAGAGACTGCCCAACAAACAACATCGAGAGAAATGTGAAAACCACTGTGGATAAAAATCCTGAGGGTTTTACCAAGGTTGGGGGCAAAGGGAAAGGCGGAAAGAGGCTGCAAAAGATCAATGAGGAAATACAACTGAGCCACAATAGCTTTAAGATCCTAGAAGAAGAAGAAGGAAACAAAGAAACAAACCAGGAAATGGAGAACATTATTACTGAGGAAGAAAGGGATGACAACATGGAAGATATCATAGAAAACATTATGGAGATAAATAGGGACCATGAGATGACTCCAAGTGAGGCGGGAACGGAGGACCATGAACTGCATGAGATTCTGGATAGGGAAAATCTTGATCTAGAGAAATTTCTAGAACAAGGGACGACCAAAGGAGTGGACTCCCTGCGAAAAGAGGAATATGGCAGGGTTCAACAACTCTTCCTATGGAGATCACAATCGAAGGGAACTGGAGTCAAAAGAAATCATGAAATCCAGGAACATAGAGGGGTCAAAATGATGGAGGAGACACAGACACAATCTCCAAAGAACCCAGGCAGGAAAAGAGGAAGAAAAAGACAGAAGGAGTTGTTAAACGAATGTGGGAAACTATTGATTAACTCAGGTAAGATGAAAGAGCTCACCAGTGACTCCTTTACAAACCTTTCTTAATGAAGCTCACAACTTGGAATATTAGAGGCGTAGGAAGTAGAAGGAAACAAATAAATCTCATTACTAGAATAAAAGAAGAAAAACCAGATATGGTTTTTATTCAAGAGACAAAATGTTCGATGGATAAGATTAGAGAAATTCATAATAAATGGCTAATCAAGTATGAGTATCTAGAGGTTATAGCAAAAGACTCAGCGGGGGGGATTCTCACGTTGTGGGATCCACAAAAAATTGGAATCTTGGATGTTGAGGCATCTAGGAACTATCTTTCTTTGGTTTGTCAACCTTTAGGTGATAAGGAGATATACACGATCACAACTGTCTATGGACCTCAAAAGCAAGAAGACAAACTCAAGCTTCTCATCTCCCTTGAGGAACTAAGAGCAAGACACCCTAATATGCCTTGGATCGTTGCAGGAGATTTCAATATGATAAGATCTCTTACAGAGAAAAAAGGCAGTATCAGACAACTAGGCAGAGACTCCATGGCCTTCTAGAACTTCATAATGAACATGGGGTTAGTGGACACTGGAACAATAAATGGAACCTTCACTTGGAACAACAAAAGGGGAGGGGCTTCACAAGTCGCATCTAGACTAGATAGATTTATTATCTTAGAGGACCTCCTTCTCTCAGGCCTTGCCATAACAACTTCTATTCTTCCCTTTGGAGGTTCGGATTATTGGCCTGTACAGCTGGAAGCCACTTTTATGGGCACACCAAAAAATAGACCTTTCAGGTTTGAGAATGCCTGGCTCTCTCACCCTGAATTCACCAGTGATATTGACAAATGGTCGAGAGAGGATCTAAACATTCAAGGCACTAGAATGTTCACGCTCCAACAAAAACTTAAACATATCAAATCCAAGCTTAAAGATTGGAACAAAAAGGAATTTGGTAATATCTTCAAAGCCAAAAGAGAAGCTGAGCAGAAACTCCAGGATATCAATCAGATCAACATCACAGAGGGCTTTACCGAGGAACGAAAAAAGCTAGCTAATCCTTTGCAGGAAGAATGGGAAGATTGGTGCCTACAAGAGGAGATTTTCTGGAGACAGAAGTCAAAGATACAGTGGCTTAGAGAGGGAGAAAGAAACACGAAGTTCTTTCATAAATCCACAATGGATCAGAGGGCACACAACAGAATCACAAAGCTCAAAGATTCTCAAGGGAGAGAAATCGTCTCTCACAAAGACATGGAATCTCTCCTTATACAACATTTCCTCATTATTGCAGAGGAGCTTCTGGGGGATAGATCCAGGTTCATCAACCATTTCACTCAGTATATCCCTCAGTTGGTTACTAGAGAAGATAACACAATCTTAACAGGCCAGTGTCGGAAGAGGAGGTCAGTGAAGTGAACAATGAAATGCAAAATGGAAAAGCTCCAAGCCTGGATGGGTTCGAGGTAGACTTCTTCAAAGCATGTTGGAAAATAGTCAAACATGATATCCTTGAGGTGGTGGAAGACTCAAGAAGATCAAAAAAGGTTCTGAAGGCTTTTAATGCTTCCTTCATAGCTTTGATCCCAAAACAGGAAAAAGCCATGACTCTGGATGGCTTCAGACCCATAGCTTTATGTAATGTGGTGTATAAAATTATTTCCCAGGTGATCGCCAATCGACTCAAGCCCCTTTTACCAGCTCTCATCTCAGAGGAGCAAACAAGCTATGCGGAATGAAGACAAATCCTCAATAATATCATCCAAGCTCATGAGGTGGTTCACTCTCTCAAAAGCAACAAACAAGTTGTTATGATCATTCAACTGGACCTAGCAAAAGCTTATGACAAGCTAAGTTGGTCTTATATACAATTCTAAGAGCCTTTGGCTTCGACCAAAATTGGATAAGATGGGTTATGGCACTAGTTACCACGACTAGTTTCTCCATCTTGCTTAATGGCGCTCCTTCAAGACTCATCTACTCTCACCCTTCCTCTTTGTTCTCATGATGGAAGGGCTAGGCATAGCGATTAAAATGGCAAATGCTAAAGAATCCAGGGCATCAAACTCACCTTGGATGGAGTGGCTAACACTCATCAACAATTTGTGGATGACACACTGCTGCAGGGCACACCCACAGTCAAGGAAGCCAGAATGATCAAACATATTTTGAATGACTTTGCTATGGTTGCTGGCACAGAGGTAAGCCTCAACAAATCAAAAGTTTTTTTCTTTAACACTGACATTGCTATTCAAAGGAATATTACCAGAATTCTTGGGTTTCAAAGGGACCAGCTACCTTCCAAGTATCTGGGCATACCTCTCACAGATAAACCTCTCAGCAAGGAAGTGTGGGAGCCAATTATAAATAAACTTCAGGACAAGATCAGAAAATGGACATGCAGGTTTTTACATTTGGCGGGGCGCCTTGTGCTCACACAGGCTGTCTTGCAGGCCATTCCCATGTTCATGTTCTCAACTCTTCCTGCTCCTAAAGGAATTATGCAACAGATCAGGAGCATACAAAGGGACTTTTTATGGGGCAGAGGAGAAGAGAAAAAGAAATGGGCTTTAGTTGCCTGGGACAAGATTTGCAAACCCAAGAGCCATGGTGGCTTGGGGCTTCATGATCCTGAAACCGTAAGCAGAGTTTCGGGAGCTAAACTCTGGTGGAGGTGGATCAAGGAATCAGCAACTCCCTGGGCTAAGCTTTGGAAACAAAAATATGCCAAGTATTGGCAGGATAAGGATCACATTAGAATGTCAGGGCATATTAAGGGCTCCCACATTTGGAAACTTGCCTGGGAAAATAAAGGTATTGTTCAACAACATAGTTTCTGGGAAATTCGAGCTGGGAACCTAGCTCGATTTTAGGAGGACAACTGGCAACAAGAACCCAACTTGTATAAGGATGAATTAGTAGCTCTCAGGAATGAGATAGACAACAAAGATCTACTTATGGTTAAGGACTTCTGGGACTAGGATAGGAACAATGGAAAACAGAGATCTTGGAAGGATCTAGGCTACAGTGAAGAGAGTCCTCTGAAGGCCTAGGTAGACTCTCTTATCCAGGATCTAGAACATAGGAGGATTCTGGTATCCTCCTTGCCTGACCAACTAAGATGGGGAAAGAACAACGAAGGAAACTTTAACCTCAAAGAAGCTAAACAGGTAGTGACAGGATTTAGCTATCTAAACCCTGATCAAGTTTGGAAGAATCTTTGGTAGAGCCCCCACTGGATGAAAATAAAATTATTTATTTGGCTAGTTCATCAAAGGAAAATCTTAACTTGGGAGAATCTACTGAAAAAAGGCTTCACTGGACTATCCAAATGCCTACCTCTGTGGCTCACAAGAGGAGACGATGGATCACCTTCTCAACCTCTGCCCTTTTACCTGCACTATGTGGGATTGGGTGGACTCTAACATCTCCAACGCTTTGAAGAAATGGAGGAAAAATTTCTCAAGGAATGAAATCATTAATAAAGTCTGGACTTTGGTTCCAGGCTTTGTCATATGGAATGTTTGGAAAGAGCGCAATAGTCGGATCTTCAGGAACAAAGCAAGCAAGCCCCAACACGTAATTGACCAAATTTTAAGGCAGCTTAATGACACAGTCAGTAGCTTGTTGAGGACACTTCCTAAGGACCCTCCTCTGCCCCAAGATGCGAGCATTCTACTTCATTTGGGTCTCCAGTCTATAAGCCCACGGGGCATAATCAAGGGTGTGAGCCAAACAAATGCAGATATAAATATTTTGAAGCCTCATCCACATGGTTTCTTAAAGGTCAATATAGATGGAGCTTCTAAGGGCAACCTAGGGTTAGCTGGTTTTGGGGGTGCTATAAGAGATGAACAGGGTCAAATAAAGAAGATCTTTCATGGCCACTTTGGGAAGGCCACTAATAACATGGCGGAACTCATGGCCCTAGAGCAATGCTTGGAAATCTTGGTGGATTCAAATTCACATAATGTCATCATTGAAGCAGATTCGAAATTGATTATTAGAGCGGCCAAGAGAAGATGTAATGGCACATCGCTGGACAAAGTGTCGAAACACTGGAGGCTATTGCAAGTCTTTCACCATATCTACACCCACCTGTAAACCTTAAAAACTATAAGCTTTGTCCATGTGAAAAGAACAACTAACATGTTAGCTGATCGTTTGGCGAATGAAGGAGTGACTAATAAGGAAAGGGACGCTCAACACATTTGGGAGTTGTTACCCCTAGGTAAACTGTTAGAGGGTTGTTTCTGTCAGGCTGCCAAAGATAGGGAGCAACGGATTGACAGGATGGATCGAAGAGGATCAGGATACAGGCGGGAGGATAGGGAAGCCTAAACAGTTTGCCTGTTGCTTGGTGGAAGAGTGTGCAATTTAGTTCGCTTGGCGGAAGAGCGTGCAAATTAATTCGCGTGGGAATGGTTTCTCGAACCATAAGTGGTATTTCAGGCCGGGTTTGAGTGGTAACCGGTTTTTCGTAGTTGGCCTCCGATTCCACTCTTCAAGTGACACGTAGCAGCGAGGAGGAGAGAGGAAACCACTTTTCGGGCGGTTAATCCTCGTGCTACTTGTCCACCCGATATTAGTGTGGACCGTTGGATCCATGAGGGGTAGATCAACAGTGGAGGTGCGGTTGTGCGCACGTGTCATTTTTTATGGTTGCGGTTGTATTATTTTTGAAATCCGACCTTTTGGATTGAGGGTCGGGTTTGTGTATTTCCTTTGTAATCCTTATTTTTTGATAGAGGGAATGGTTTCGAGTTTTAAAGGTTCAAAGCCAATAACGCTTTTGTTAGGTTTTGTGGACCATTATTTGGTAAATGAAAAGAATTTTGGTTTACCCTGTAACATATGTAATGTACTTGTTCGGTTAATAGAAACATCCATTCTTACTTGACCAAAAAAAAAACATTACTGGATTGCCCTAGACCGGATCACAAAAAATAGGACAGGTTTGAGCCCTCCACATGTGATTGTTCACTGATTCGATCCTAAAATGCTGAGCCTCCGAGCCTTCACAGGTGTATCACCGAACCTCCACAAGTTATTGTAGATCTTGAGGTGTGGTGTTGTCTGTCCTTATACTTGTCACAGGTCTGAGCCTCTTGTGACTGTTCCACTAATCCGAGTCACTGCCCACAAGAATGTCCTTCCTTAGGTCCGAGTGAGGTCTATCCTCCTACAAACAGATGTCTCTCAAGGTTTGAGTTGTGACTGTTCATACACATATAGGAACTGTAATGGACCTCTTCCACAGGTTTTGAGTTGTGGCCCGAGCTCCACAGTCACCACAAATGTTTGTTTACAGTTTTGAGCTCCTACAGTCAATGATCTAAGTTGTAATGATGACTTAATCACTGAAATTTCCCAAACAAAATTCTTCTTGACCTCCTCGGCCTCCTTTTTGTCTCTATGCTCCTTCTCTGAAATGCTCATCGAATTGATGGCTAGAATGATGAGTTCAGACGTCAATATATACTAGTTTGACCTCCAACGAAGAGACATGTCTCTTGAGGGGACATGACAACCTACACAATTCGGCTCAAGTCAGCTAGGCAAAAATAATAATTTTTCGAACTTATAAATTCAATTTCTCACAATCTAGGAGTTAGGAGGTGTCTAATAGCTTGTTAGAAAGTGAAAAATATCCTCTACAAGATGATGTCAATTTCATCCAGGTAAGATCATTTGATCATCAATAAAATAATATGTGAAATTGTCATCATTATTTCATTTCGGCAGCCTTTAGGATTTTATGTCAAGGACAGAGTTTAGGGCTTCTTCACTTGAGTTCTCCATTAGGATAGGCATCCTTATTTCATTCAAGATTAGGGCACTATAAGGATCAATCAAGGAGGGCTTGTCATCATATGGATAAGGGCTAGGGAATCATCAATGTATAATATTATGCTATGGCATACAAGGTAAAGAACATCATTATAAAGTGCCCTAGGGTTGACTCCATTAATGGATTGACCTCATATTGACTTAAGTGACATATGCATAGGAATTTCTTATAGGATGAGGATAGGGAAACATCACGCATCACAAGAATATTTTCTATCACAAAGAATACCATATTGACATCAATGACAACCTTGACCAACAGTATCGAGAAGTACCAAGCAAAGACTGTGGCAAGAGGGTTAGCCCAAAAAGAAGAAGTAGACTATGATGTTCTCGTATGGCCTAAGAGCTCGAGCATAGACTTAGCAGGAGTGATTGATGCTCGAGAGGGAGGATTGTACAGATTGTTAGGACATCCTAGATCGTGCTAGATAACCGAAAGAGATTCCAATTCTGAGGAAGTAGACAGTGAGATAGAATGGAAGGAGCAACCTTCCAAGAGGATGTCATGGGTTGAGATTGTCAGACTAGATGCTCAAAGATGAGAGGTCTCTACAAGTAGTATGCCTTCTATGAAGGGACCATGCCAGACAGCAGGATACGCTTCAGTGACAAAGGGAGCAACAATGGAAGAAGGGACAACCAAGATTGCCACAGGAGGATTTGCTTGAGTGTCAGAGGGAGCACCCAGCTAGAGTTACCAAAAAGCAGTTGCGATGATGGATCCAATGAAGGAATCTAACCAGTTTATGATTGAGCCAAGGCATGCAATGAGGCATGTGTTGAGGTACCTATGTGGTGCAGTCGGATATGCTTTGAGATAAGTCTCAGGTGGTGAAGTGAGGTTGCAAGGGTATACTAATTCAAATTGGATCGGGATTGCAAAGGACAGAAATAGCACCTCAGGGTGTTGCTTCAGCTTGGGATCGGCAAGAAGCAGACTTCTATCACACTTAGTACAGCAGAGGCGGAGTATATCACAACCAATGTCGTAACTCGTGAAGCAGTGTGGCTTCAGAAGCTTCTTGCAGGACTCTTTGATCAGGTCACTTCGTCTGAGACATGGTGCAGAAGGGAGAAGGTTAGCTCCATTACATATCCACAAATGAGCAAATTGTAGACATTCTCACCAAGCCTCTATCTAGAGTGAAGTTTGTATACTTCAGAGATTTGCTTTCTGTGATGCAGAATGTCTCCTTTGTTGAGAGGTAGTGTTGATGTCTTTGCAGGATCAGGAAGACCATCTCCGGAGAAGTCGGGCGGGATTGGATGGGTCATTTGACTAAGGAAGATGGATACATTCACCTGAATAGCCATGAAGGACTTTGGCTAGGTCATGTTGATTTGACCAGCAGTGAATGGCCCAGGGAAATTGCAGGATTGGACATATCTTCTCCTGAAAAGCCAGAAGTGTTGAAAATGTAACTAGTGTCAATCTTCATAATGTAATAAATGTAATTTTTATATTTATCATTATTATTTATTTTTGGTCAAAGCATGTTCTTCATGCTTATACGAGTCAAAAAGAAATTATTTTGAGTTAAAGAAAATGTATTTGAATCGCGTCCTATTTGGACATTTGTAAGAAAGAGAATTTTGAATTTTTATTGAGTCAAAGTCCACCAAAATGTACAAGTCGGCCTGGGCTTCCAAGAGGCACCCATTCGACCTCCTGGACATATATATATAGAGGACAGTTCGATCACTTTGGAGTACATTCACTCATCATCATCACACATATCTTTTGCATCTAACTAATAAATGAAAGGACGAAGTAGAAGGAGAAAAGGAAGTTCACACATGTGGAGGAATTTCAGTGAAAAGAAGGCCAAATTTCAGAGCTCATTGCAATCCTGAAATTTTAGCAGTTGATAAGATTTGGGACAGTTTGACCATGTTTGACTTTGACTTTGGAGGTGAATTGGTGTAGGGTTGGACTTGACATTTTGGTGGCAGTTTTGGGTTTTGGTCTTGGTCTTAGATATCTCATTTTGATCTGATTCTATAAGAGGGGGAATTTTGGGTTTTCCCCCTTGTGGGGTTTTGCCTTGGCTTGGAGCCAGATTTCTGGTGTCTCTTGCCTTCTGTGCATTATGTTCTTTATGTTTTTCTATTGTGTAAGTGCTTGATGACATAAATGAACAAGTAAAAACTAAGAAAAGAATACACAGTCACAAGTACCATGATAAGAATTTCTATCATCTAACAAAATTGTTAAATTCTGAAAGTTCTATGCAGACATTTAATTTTTTTTTTTGCAGAAACTTGAAAGTTTTATGCAGAAAACTGAATGTACTATGTAGAAAGTTGAATGTATTTTGTAGAAAAATGAATGTTTTATGCTATTACAATTAATTAGAATGCAAATTTCTTCTTCAAAACTTTTCAGATCGACAATTGTAGATAGAACATAACCTTAAGGATTAGATGAAGACAACCAAGCACAAATATAAGACACTGAGAGTTAGGTCCAATGACCAAGGCAAAACCCACAAGGAGAAACCCCGAATGATTCTTCTTCTATTAGATTTCTTCAATTGTTCAACAGAGTACAGAGAGAGAGAGAGAGAGAGAGAGAGAGAGAGAGAGAGAATAAAGTCACCAATGTCTGATCAACTTGCAGCTAAAGTGCTCTTGCTCTTTGCTTGAAGATCTTCTTCTCTTGATCAGATTTTGCCCTTCACACTTGCTCCAACTCTTCCCTTGCTCTTACTCTTCACTTGTTCCCACACTTCTCTTGCACACACTCAACACTAGCTCTCCTTCACAATAAACACACTAGTCTCAACTCTCACTTGCTCTTACTTAAATAGATGAGAAAGGAGAAGACTTACAAAATAAATTCATGCCTTGAGCCAATAATAGGAGAATTAAATTCCATGAGGGAGGAGTTACTTGAGAAGAAGTGTAACTCATCCCAAGAATAGAGAGAGGTACACTTGTCTTGAGGAGATACAATTCAAATTAGGGAGAGAGAGAGTTACACTTAGACATGAGAGAATATTTTGTGAGAGTTACAAATCGAATTGAATGAGGGAGTTACAAGTGCATTTAATGAGGAGTTATTCTTTTCCATATGTGGAGTTACTATTTTATTTCAAGAGAGAGATTGGATTTGCCAAGAGATTCTCAATTTAATTTACTTATTCCATGAGAGAATTCGTTTTTATTAATCCATTAAAGGTGAATGACTTTAGGTTATTTTATAAATAATAGTATAATAATAATAATAATAGTAAGGATAAAAACATTAATTCTTGACTTGTATAATCATGATTGATTTGATTTTAAAGTGGATTCCATATGTCGAGATTATCATTGATCATTTAGACATGGCTTTCTATTTTTGGAAAGTCACTTCCAAATTGAGATGTGAGTCGTGACTTACTAATTCTGGAAATTCATATTAGAATTGTCAGAAATTAAATTTTGTTATAGGCAGTTCAAATAGAACTGAAAGATATGATTTCTTCTAGGAGAAATCCATCCCTGAGCTGCCAAAGTTTAACAAGAATTTCAACAGGTATCAGAGCTATTGTGAAGACAGGAGCACCATTGAAGAAGCCCTAAATAGGGTTAATTCTGGAAGAAATAAGTGCAAAAGTCTAGTGTAAGAGCCAAGATTACAAGGAAAAATTTGGTCGCCTTTTGTAGAAGAAAATCCAGGTCTGTGGCATGGAGTTTGAAGCTGCAAAACACCTTATTCCACAGTATTCAATCAACTTGTGGTACCTTTCATCTCTGTGAATACGAAGACACCAATTTTTGATGAGGATGCAAGTTTGTCTGTGCTAAATCAAGTCTCTATAGCAAGCTTTCTATACCTCTGTGACATGCCAGGCATTCAAGAGGTCTGTAGCAAAATAATTCAGATCCTAAAGCACATATGCGAGCCACCTGTAGCATGAAATTTGTAAGCTTCATACCTCTAAAATTTGAACCGATTTTTGTGGCACTTTTATAAGGATCATGACACTCAGTCACAAGTCTGAAGCAGTCTATATTACATCCAAAAAAATGAGGAATAACGAAGAAAAGGGACTATTGAAGGATGAAAACAGAGATTATATTTGATCTCTAACCCTCGCTCAAATGGATAAGAAGGCCAAAGTTTGCAATTGGTATTCTCTGAGGTTTATATGAATGTCATAGAAGTCTCTAAAGGCACTGTGAACTGTATCTTATCTCCTTATGATTCGAAGCATACAAAGCTTGTTAAGATAACATATTTCTATGGCATCCGAGTTACTGTGACAACATGTGGATTTGAATTATCATATCTTTTGTGGAATTCAAACTTACTGAGGTATTATATTCTGGGTATCCAAGTATAATATGGCACAATTCCTATAGAGTTGTGAGACCATATGTGAATTTCTTGAAGAACTTGTGGTTTTATGTCTCTACGTACCTGTGACAAGTCTACAATGCATACCTGTAGCTTTACATCTCTGCAATTTGGATAAAGTCTTGTGGCACTTCTCTGAGGCTCATGAGAGTCCACCTCTGACGAAATATATCATGATATCCAAGACAAAATTCCTAAGGGACAACGCAGGTTAAAGAACTATAATATATGTCCTTAAAAGATGATTCAGAGAATTCTGAAGTCTGCACGATATCATGCCTCATCCCTGTTCAAGTGACACCTAAATTGTAACTAGTCCGAGCATCTCTTTTACAATTCAAAAGAAGATCATGTATGATATCTAGAGTTGTGGAGAAGTGACTAAACTGAGCTTGGTAGGTATCTTCTTGAAGGCATCGATGATGACACCAATTGACAATACTTGTCCAAGATCCATCCAAAGGCATCCGAATTTTCTGAAGTTTAAATAGTTCCTTGAAGCAACGTATTTCAATGATTGGAAGAAGGGTTTTACAGTCTATACCAAGAATTCTCTGAATAGCGAAGTCTTCACTACAGTAATTTGAATTAATCAATAAAGAGCAGAGTACGTATATGACAAATCTCAACGAGTGACAAATCCAAACATTCTGTGGAAGACATCTGAACGTCTATGGACAGTTATCTCTGACTTGCATATTCATGTATCTCTGAGAAATTCTTCTGTGTGTAAAAAAAGTGCGAATTTTGTGACATTATACATGAGGCACTGTAATTATATGTGAGCTCCTGAGAAGATTGTAACATATAATTTATGGAAGAGATCAAAATAATTAGAGGCTGAGACCTTGCAAACTCTGTGAAGAACTGTAACAAGACATCTGAAGGTTTATAAATATTATATCTTTGACACAAGTATGGGAAGCAACTATGCCATCGACACTTATACTTGAAAGGAGGATGAATTACACCATGAAGCCGTCCTGTCTGTGAAATTTGAAAGGAAGCAAGACAAAGCAAGCAGCCCAAAGAACATTTTGTGATGGTTAAAGGATTAAAGCACCTTTGTTGTAGTAAGTTGGTACATAACAAGAGAAACCAAAGGATCAAATCTCTGCAAGGATAAGGTAAGACTAAAAAAGGTATGTATAAACCTTGTTCATTTGTAGTGCATATAATACAATAATCTAATGATCTCTTGTAAGATAGCAATGCATCATAAAAAGGGCCTGCGTAGAGATCATTGACATGTTTGCCTTTAAATTATCTCCTTGCATATGTAGACTAGGTTTTATGATCAATGAATGAAATCCCTTGTATAGAAAACACGTAAATAACATCTCTAGGGTTTTGTAACTAACTCAATAGCATGCTTGTAGAATTTGCATTTCCTAAAATGGCAGATCTTGAAGATTTTGAAGAAATTAGGGTTTGCGAACCCTAGCAAAAGTTTGAGTTAGAAAACCCTAGGAACAAAAATCCTAACTAACCATTTCTGCTGTAAAAAGAACCTAGTGTTGGATGGTGTTGTCATTGTTGTCAACCCATGGAATTGACCGGGTTTGCCTTTAACCAAAATCATCAGTTATTGATTTCAAATGGTTAATGAACGCTTCTTAGTAATTGTTGGATTACATCAAGATAGCAGCTATATTGTTGGATGGTTGAAAACCCAAGTCCTAGGGTTTGGGTTCCTTGGACTGAGGATGTACCTTGACTTTGTCGAGGGTTTTTGATAGGTCAAATCATTGAGTTTGGGTTGAAGATCTATGTCATTAGTTCTCCTCGAAAATGTGTTTTTGTTGATATGTGGTAAGCCTTGAGAGGCCTCCTGGTTTGAGAGATATTCACAATTGAAGTTGGTGAGCCCAGTTTTTGGGCTAAAACCCCAAGGGATAGTGACATGACACCTCCTCCTACAGTTTTCAATATATATGACATTGTCTATTACTGTAATCTCACCATGTATAACTTGAATAACTTCAAGAACCAAAGGCAATAAACCAATCATTGACCTCACAACCTAGGTAGGACCATACACACTAAGCCAATCATTGATTTCAAATTTCTAGTGGAATTGAAAATATTTCTAGACAAATGTTAAATGGTTAGTAAGGGTTAATCATTTTATGAAGAGGCATCACAATTATGAGAGGGGTCATCCATCTTTAAAACTCTATATACCTTCATTAAAAAGGGTAAGAGGGTTTTCCTTAGAAATAACGGTAAGTTTTGTATAAGTTAAATAACATTAATAAAACTAAAGAAAATATCCTTAAACTTCTAAACATCTCCAACGTTCACCTGATAAGAAGCCCTTACTTATCCCTCTGAAATCCTATAAAAAGAGACCTTAAAGCCTCCCAAAACACATTAATTTTTCAACGATATAACATTTCTTTCTGTCTGAAATTTTTGGCTGCCTGTAAGTGGACTGTAAAGGAGCTAGGGACAGCGAAACTTGGATACAATCATTTTCTTGCTCTCGGCATCCAGGTATGGCATCTAGTTAGAATGTGTTTCCTCTTTTGTATTGTTTTGGACAGTGAAAAGGGTAAGTTAGACCCTTGACCCTCTACTAGGGCTAGGCCGCAGGCCTGTAACAAAGATATCCACTGAGGGTTTCCTATTATCACTGGTCACAAGTCTTGTGGAGTAATTTGCAAACAAAAGTGTTGTTATTGCCTAATCACTAAGGTTCAAATGTTCCAAGAAGTTTCAGTCCCTCTCCTGGAGTGAATCAAATAGCTTCCCACCTTATACTCTGTCTTGTACCTTGTAGTCTTACCAGTGACAAAAGTAACCTTTCATGACAGCACTTTGTTTGACATAGTGGGCAGTAATACATTTGTTTATTGAACAATGACCTTGAACAGTGATTGCATGAATTGATATCTTGACTGTTGTAACAAAATGACATAATGTTGTGACTATATGACAACAGCCTTGCTTACCAAGACTATGACTTTACTTGACTTGAAACCTTGCTATATGATGCCCTGATTTGATTTGAACAAGGCAGTGATTTGACAATAACTTGGGATACCGTGTTGACAGTAATGTGGAAAAGGTCCTATGTTGCAAGACGGGGAGACTGTGTGAGCCCCTGTTGCATGACAACCTTCCTTGAGTGAGTTAACAACCCCAATATCTCTGAGACTTCCTAATGAAACAGTGACACACAGACTTGACAGCAGCTTGAAGATATCCTGTGTATTTTTGTCTTACAAACACTCTAATTACAGACCTATGTTCAATCTCTTATTGACAGTTTTTTTTTTTCGCAATCTTAAGTGCAAATTGATGTGTTGATTTAGTACTTTCCAGACTTGATTACTGTAGCAAAGGAGATCTTCATATAATAATAATTGTTATGACAGTGACCTGTTTGACAAAAAGGACTGAATGATAAATAAGCATTGACTTGACATGGTAAGTACAACAATAGTGAACTTGTGATCTTGTAATCTTAACAATAGTAACTTAGATACCTTGAGCACACAAGTGAACCAAAACCTTTGAAATGTCGTGTAACTGTTAGCCTTATGCGATGAAACAGTCACATAATGATTCGAAACAGAAACAGTAACATAATGATTTGACATAGAAACTTGACTTTTGGACTTGACAAACTAAACACACAAAAGCATGAAAATGTGAAATAAGATAACAGTGACTTATGTATGTGTTACAATGAACTATAGTTAGATTTGACATTGACCTAACTATGACAAGTACCTTGATTATGATGTGAAACATTGATAGACATAGTGAGCATTCTATAATGAGAATACTTGACTGTGACACTATATGACAGTGATGCATTACTATTGACTTGAGACCTAGATATGACTGTAAGTCGACACCTTGGTTTTGACTTGACTCATAGTTTGAGTTACATAGATATATGACAGTAATGACCTAGGGATTTGTGTATGGTGACACAATTGAAATCTTGCAGGGCTTGGTCAGTCAAACAATGGTGTTTACATATATGCTGGTAGCTCTCTGGAGACAGAGGTTGAGAGCACTGATTATAGGTCATAGGGATGACTTGAGGCACCTTGGTTTATACCATCAGCTGACAGCAGTGCCAGATGATTCCCACATCAAGTGCAGCCTCATACGATGATGACAGTGGTTGTGCATTGATGACTATTCATTCATGAGCAGTGACATGCAGTGACAACCAGCTGTTGTGCAGTGATTTGTTATGACAGTGATATGCAGTGTGCAATGACAATGATGTGTAGTTGAACAGTGATGGCTTGATATGTAGCATTGTGAAGTGATCAGTTTGTGGGAACAATGATCAATGGCTACCAAGATTCGACATTTATTCTACATCTTTCTTACAACTATTCTACATTGATTTTGAGTATAGGGAATCCAGTGTGAAAATTGTGAAACATGATCTACCGACTCTTCTGGGTGATTGGAGTCACCTTCAGGTTGTGGCTTGAGAACACTTCAAGGTGGCAGGGTGGTGCTAGGGCAAGTTGTGGCGTCCATTCAGTTGTGGTTGATAAACTAATAGGGCAGCAAAGCATCCTTTCCAACATCAACTGGTAAATAGAGTGTTTGGGGCACTGATCAGGTTGTGGCATGATCTACAAGGCGTTGGGGCATCCTTTTGGTTGCAGCGGGATATTAGGGTTTAGTAGTGTCTTACAAGTTGTGGCCTGTGGATTAGGGGGTTGACGCATCCTTCAGTTGTAGCTGAAATCTTGATGTAATTAATATTTCTTTTAAAGAGAGAAGAAGACAATTACTAGAGAAGCGTTCGGTCGTTTTTTATTTGGAGGGGGTTTTCCACCTAAAGTCTCCATGTCTATTGTTTTATCTTCTTGCCTTATTGTATGGTGTTGTCTACTGTTGATTATTATTTATAATTGTTGAAGAAAAACATTAATAATAACTGAAGAATAACTAATGTTTTGAAAAGGATTAAAAAATGTTAATTGCTAAGAAATATTGATTCACCCCCCTCTCAGTATTTCCTACACCTATTCCTTGAAAATGACAAGAATGACATCATGTTGACACAAGGTTGATGAAAAGATTCAAGATTAAGCGGGAGTTGACTCTTCTCAAAGAGATAAGTATTCTACACCTCCTTTCTTTGATTATTATTGTTGCTATTTTATCTTTGTACTTTGCCTCTTCGTTCTTTCATAGTCTTCTAATAGAGGTTGCAAGTCAAGACAAGATCTATCTAAGCTTGATTAGCAAAAGGAAGAATTGGAAGAACATGGTAGAACATGAAGATTAAGGAGGAAGAAGTCAATTAGATGGCAAAACAAAAGAAGAAGCTCACCTACATCAGCCGGAAAGAGGGAACTCTGATTGGTTAGATTCAGGAACATATTGATTAGGTCGACAGTACTGATGTTGATAAAGATAATATTAATAATTGGGAGAGCGTGAAGCAGAATTCTGCTACAATACGAAGAAAGATGTGAAGGCTTGTGCAAATCAGCTATGAAGAAGTTTGGCTCCATAACATGCTTGATGAACTATTTGATGACACATTGGATTCGATATGAAGATTGTTCGAAAACCAGGAAGGTCGAAGTTCGTTATAGAAGCCGAGAAGCTGTGAATAGATCTCCACAAAAGAACAGGTAGTAGATGCAGTGATGAATATTTTTGAGACAAGCTCAAGCCTGTGGTTATTTCTCCATGTTTGAGAGGGAGTGAGGATCTCCTCCCTTGTTGAGAGGGAGTGAGGGTTGACACCGTATTCTCCATGTGTCATGTACTAGGTTAGGACTAACAATCGTAAGCCTCAGTAAAGGCAGTAGTAAGGAGGATGGTGGATTGGATAAGCATCTAGGGTCGATATACTTTGACGATTTGTACTTTGTATATTAATCCAAGATAAAAATAGCCTTGAGCACCGATATTCCCTGGTGAATTAGGAAATAGCCCTGTGAGGACATACCTAATGAATATTTGAATGGGGTATGTGCCTAGAGAGATAGTGGTGTCCAAATTTATGCCTCCCAACATTGTGCTCTGATCTAGTGGAGAGGTAGAGCTTGTTAGTCAAATCCTTCATATTTTGACAATGCTGGTTATGATGATCTAAATCATCATTGATGCTTACCAATTCGGATCTTTTCCTATATGAATATTTCAACTTGAGAGTATCGTTTTGTCTCATTATGAATACCTCCTTAGTTAAGAGGGAGTGTTGAAAATGTAACTAGTGTCAGTCTTCATAATGTAATAAAATGTAATATTTATATTTTTTATTATTATTTATTTTTGGTCAAAGCATGTTCTTCATGCTTATAAGAGTAAAAAAGAAATTATTTTGAGTCAAAGAAAATGTATTTGAATCATGTCCCATTTGGACATTTGTAAGAAAAATAATTTTGAATTTTTATTGAATCAAATCCCACCAAAATGTACAAGTCAGACCTCCTTGGGAACAAGTCAGCGGAGGCTTCCAAGAGCCACCTATTCGACCTCCTGGATAGATATATATAAAGGACATTTCGATCACTTTGGAGTACATTCACTCATCATCCTAACTAATAAAGAAAATGACGAAGTAGGAGGAAAGGAAACTTGCACATGTGGAGGAATTTCAATGAAAAGGAGGCCGAATTTCAAAGCTTATTGTAGGCCCAAAATTTCAAGGGCCAATATTTCAGGAGTTGACCAGATTTGGGATAGTTTGACCATGTTTGACTTTGACTTTCGAGGTGACTTGGAGGAGAATTGGACTTGATATTTTGGTAGCAGTTTTGGTTCTTGGTCTTGGATATCTCATTTTGGTTTGATTCTATAAGAGAAGGATTTTTGGGTTTTCCCCCTTGTTGGGTTTTGCCCTGGCTTGGAGCTTAATTTATGGTGTCTCATCTTTTGTGCAATATGTTCTTTATGTTTTGCTATTGTGTAATTGCTTGATGACATAAATAAACCAGTAAAAGCTAAGAAACTAATACATATCATCTCAAGTAATTACCATGATAAGAAATTCTATCATCTAACAGAATTTCAACAAGGACTTGGTTGGGTCATGTTGATTTGACCAAAGGAGATAGATGAAATTCACTTGAGAAACCATAAAGAACTTTGGTTGGGACATGTTGGTTTGGCTAGAGGTGAATGGTCCATGGGCAAATCCTCTCCTAAGAAGCCATGAAGGACTTTTTCTGGGTCATGCTAATTTGACCAAAGGAGATTGATACATTTACTAGAGGAGCCATAAAGGACTTTGGCTAGGCATGTCGATTTGAACATTGTTAAATGGCCCAGGATTCACATTGCCTACTCCAGGATGGAGTGATCTATAAATGTGCATGTGAGGAGTCACAGTGCCTACTCTAGGATGGAGTGATCTATAGACATGCATTAACATAACAAGCTCATGAACTTTTCTTATGGAGGAGAAATTTCAGCTAAGAGGAAACATGTTACAGCTGTTGACCACTACGTGTCAACTACCCATAGCAGTACACCCCCTTTTTTCGCAAAAGGGATAGCGCTTAATCGACATGTCCGTGCCATTCGATAGTCATCGTCGACCCGATCATGTTATGTTGTAAACCCAGTCTGCATGTGTAAATTGTAAATAATCCTAGCAGATCTGAGTCATGCATGTAAATTGCCTAGGCAAACCTAATTTTCTAGTGATAATCTATGTTCCTGAAGGTTTTTTGTCTCATCGATCCATGATCGGCAGAGTTTTTCTTCAGCCTAACCCCAAAGCCGGAATGGATTTTGTCATTAGAATCTTAGGGGAATCCTAGTGTGCTTCGAGTCTATGTAAAATTAATTTGGAAATAATCCTAATTATTTGGTTAGGTTATTTCCAAAAAAAAGTTCGCAGAACTCGGCTATGAGGGCAAATGGGTCCCCGTGTGGATGTACATTGATGTCATGTGTTTTTTTGTCTTTGGGTTAGAAAATGTTATCCCCTCATTAGTCCTAAGTCTTAGGTCCTAGTGTTTTTTCCATAGTCTAAGTTGAGGTTCAAAAATAAAAATAATAATAAAAATAACAAAAATAATAAAAATAAATAAAATAAAATTAAAAATAATTAAAAAAATAAATCTTTTTTTACAATTAAATAAAATAATAATAATAATAAGTCAAAGTTTTGAGTAAATAAATGCAAAATTTTAATTTTTTAATATATTAAAATGCATTTAAAAATTCGAAGGATGAGATTAAAAGAGATTTTGATCCTCATCGACGGTCGAGATCATTTTGACATGGATCACTCAAACTCGCTGTGGGGAAATTTTCCTTTAAATAGGGTGTTAGGGGTCTTTTGAGATCATTTGATCGGTGAGTCTTGTGCTAAAGAAAACTCTCTTTTAGTCATTTTTTGTGCAATAAATAAAGACTTTGGGGTTGAAAATCTTGCTTGTGTTACTCTTCTGGAAATGTTGTAAGATTTTTTATTTTTCTGCATAATTTTATTTTCAGCCATTGATGATAGCTTGATGAAGATTGATTTAGGCACAGGGATCTTGTTTGATCTCTGGGGTTTGAATGATAGTTTAATTTCTGAAATATAATGGTGGTATCTCCATTTGATCTGAATTTCTCTGTTGTTTTCTCCCTCTATGTTAATGGTTGTTTAAGCTATGCAGGATATCCTTAGTTTTGAGTTTACCGGGTGTTAGAGAAAGTTCTCGGCTGAACCAGCCAACTCTCGGATTGCATTTTCTGAAAGAGCCCAGCCAGTTTTAATCCCGAGCTTATCATTTGAATTTTTTTTTGAATGCATGAAGGGTTTTCTGAAGTACCTCACATTAAATTTAAAATTCTGAAAATATTCTGTGGCATATTGACAGATTTGGCTATTTAGAGCCTCTGAGTTGTAATTACTGTAATTATTTAGCTGGTTTTCGTTAGGTGTTTAGGGTTCTACCTTGCACATTTTATTTTTGGGTGTTCGTTTTTTTTGCAGATTGTAGGTACAAATTTTGAAAAATTTTCAGGGTTTTCCATCAGGCAATCTGAAGCGGATTGATTTAATTTTTTTTTGCAATTTCTGAGGAAATTCAAGGGTTTTTTGCTGCTACCTGGAAGGTTTCTTTTTTGCAAAGGGATTTCAAAATTTGTTTCAGCCACTACACAAATCTCAATGAGCTACATTCACGCTATAGTCTTCCTCACCTGCGTGCTATCTGATCCGAGCTCCATCGACCCCTCACACAGGAAATTTGTTCACTCCTTCAGATGCTCGTTTCCCCTCTAGATCCGCGTCCTTTTGCCACTACCCACGCTGCTTCCTTCTGCGGCTCCCACACTCTTTCCACGCAGCCATCTAAACCTGCACAGTCATATTCTCATCTCTGCCGCCATCGAATTCACTCATCCACAGCCCCTGCGTGCCATTCCAGTTAATCACCTGATCCGCAGCTCCTTCAGCATTTTGTTCTGCAACGTTTTCATTCATTTGCTGCTGTCCACATTTCACGCTTTTGCTGAAACCTGCATTCACACCCATGTTGAAACCTTGCCTCTTACGCAACCTCATCTCCAAGCTCCAAACATTGCCCGCAACCCTTCCAGAACACGCATTTGCTGCTACGCTCAATGCTGCTCGTAGCCCTTCCGCCGTCGGCCATCAACCTACACATGCAACAACAAAAAACAAAAAAAAATTCGACTGCGTATGGTAAGTTTAGTCGTTGGCAAGTTTAGATCTTAAGTTTGATTTTTATTTTATTTTTGATTAGATTTCATTTAGTTTAAGTAAGAGTTCAATTTTTTTATTCTGTTCTATTTAAGTGTTGTATAGTTAGCAGTTAGGTTAAATTTTGTTTTTTTTAGTTAATCTTTAGTTTTAGTTTAGTCTAAGTTTCATTTTAATTTCCATTTTATTTTAGTAAAGAGAATTTTAATTTTGAATAAGGTATTAGTTTTTAGAATTA
>APFE031482362.1:0-25433 GCA_000404065.3 Pinus taeda
TAGAGTAGAGTAGAGTAGGCCAGGCTAGGCTATGGTAGAACAGAAAAAATATTTCTCAATAAAAAATTTTAAATTTTGAAAATGTTCTTAATTTAAATCCAACAATAAATAATTAAACATAAAAGGGAATTTTATAAAATTATTGAAGCAGTGTTGAGACTCTAAATTCTATTTATATTTTAGGCTTTTCATTTATATGTAATACGAATTTAATTTCTTTAACTACTTAATTGAAATAACTTGTTCTTTCCGAATGATTTTCAACTATGTTTTTACTTCATACAATTATAATTTTATATTTTAGAGTTCGAGAATTATCGAAGCGTGTTGAGGCTCTAAATTCTATTTATATTTTATGCTTTTCATTTATATGTAATAAAATTTTAATCTCTATAACTAAATTTAGATAACTAGTTATTTCCAAATGATTTTGAACTATATTTTACTTCTTACAATTATACTTTTATATTTTAGAGTGGTAGGGTAGGAAAGGGAATTTTATAAAATTATTGATGTGGTGTTGAGGCTATAAATTCTATTTATATTTTATGCTTTTCATTTATATGTAATAAAAGTTTAATTTATGTAACTACTTAATTTAGATAACTAGTTATTTCCAAATGATGCTGAGCAATGCTTTTACTTCTTACAATTATACTTTTATATTTTAGAGTGCTAGGTTAGGTTACGGTAGGGTAGGGTAGAGTAGAGTAGAGTATGCTAGGCTAGAATAGAGTAGGGTACAGTAGAGTAGAGTAGAGTAGTAGGCTAGGCTAGCCTAGGCTAAGATCAGATAAGCTAGAGTAGGCTAGGCTATAGTAGAGTAGAGTAGAGTAGGCTAGAGTAGAGTAGAGTAGTCAAGGCTAGAGTAGAGTAGAGTAGAGTAGAGTAGAGTAGGCTAGGCTAGTCTAGGAGTAGAGTAGAGTAGGCTAGGCTAGTGTAGGCTAGGCAAAGATCAGATAGGCTAGGTCAGAGTAGGCTAGAGTAGAGTAAAGTAAAGTAGGCTAGGCTAGGCTAGCCTAAGATCTAGGCTAGGCTAGGCTAGGCTATGCTAGGGTAGGCTAGAGTAGATTAGAGTAGGCTAGGTTAGAGTAGAGTAGAGTAGAGTAGAGTAGAGTAGGCTAGGCTAGCCTAGAGTAGAGTAGGCTAGGCTAGGCTAGGCTAGGCTGGAGTAGAGTAGAGTAGTAGGCTAGGCTAGGCTAAGATCAGATAGACTAGAGTAGGCTAGGCTAGGCTAAAGTAGGCTAGGTCAGGCTAGGCTAGGCTAGACTAGAGTAGGCTAGGCTAGGCTAAACTAGAGTAGAGTAGGCTAGAGCAGAGTAAAGTAGAGTAGGCTAGAGTAGAGTAGAGTAGGCTAGGCTAGGCTAAGATCAGATATGCTAGCCTAGAGTAGGCTAGAGTAGAGTACAATAGAGTAGAGTAGGCTAGCCTATAGTAGAGCAGAGTAGAGCAGAGTAGACTAGGCTATGCTAGGTTAGAGTAGAGTAGAGTAGAGTAGAGTAGAGTAGTCTAGGCTAGGCTGGGCTAGGCTAGAGTAGAGTAGAGTAGGCTAGGCTAGGCTAGGCTAGGATAGATTAGGCCAGTGTAGAGTAAAGTAAAGTAGGCTAGGCTAAGCTAGGCTAAGATCTAGGCTAGGCTAGAGTAGAGTAGAGTAGAGTAGGCTAGGCTAGAGTAGAGTAGAGTAGGCCAGGCTAGGCTATGGTAGAACAGAAAAAATATTTCTCAATAAAAAATTTTAAATTTTGAAAATGTTCTTAATTTAAATCCAACAATAAATAATTAAACATAAAAGGGAATTTTATAAAATTATTGAAGCAGTGTTGAGACTCTAAATTCTATTTATATTTTAGGCTTTTCATTTATATGTAATACGAATTTAATTTCTTTAACTACTTAATTGAAATAACTTGTTGAGGCTCTAAATTCTATTTGTATTTTAGGCTTTCCATTTATATGTAATACAAATTTAATTTCTTTAACTACTTAATTGAAATAACCAGCTCTTTCTAAATGATTTTGAACTATGTTTTTACTTCATACAATTATACTTTTATATTTTACAGTTCGAGAATTATTGAAGCGTGTTGAGGCTCTAAATTCTATTTATATTTTATGCTTTTCATTTATATGTAATTAAAATTTAATCTCTATAACTACTTAATTTAGATAACTAGTAATTTCCAAATGATTTTGAACTATATTTTTACTTCTTACAATTATACTTTTATATTTTAGAGTGCTAGGGTAGGAAAGGAAATTTTATAAAATTATTGAAGTGGTGTTGAGGCTCTAAATTCTATTTATATTTTATGCTTTTCATTTATATGTAATAAAAGTTTAATTTCTGTAACTACTTAATTTAGATAACTAGTTATTTCCAAACGATGTTGAGCAATGCTTTTACTTCTTACAATTATACTTTTATATTTTAGAGTGCTAGGTTAGGTTACGGTAGGGTAGGGTAGAGTAGAATAGAGTATGCTAGGATAGAATAGAGTAGCGTACAATAGAGTAGAGTAGAGTAGTAGGCTAGGCTAGGCTAGGCTAAGATCAGATAAGCTAGAGTAGGCTAGGTTAGGCTAGAGTAGGCTAGAGTAGGCTAGGCTGGAGTAGAGTAGAGTAGAGTAGAGTAGAGTAGAGTAGACTAGACAAGACTAGAGTAGAGTAGAGTAGGCTAGGCTAGGCCAGAGTATAGTAGAGTAGGCTAAGCTAGGCTAGGCTAGTTACAGTAGAATAGAGTAGACTAGGCTAGTGTAGGCTAGGCAAAGATCAGATAGGCTAGGCCAGAGTAGGCTAGGGTAGAGTAAAGTAAAGTAGGCTAGGCTAGGCTAGGCTAGGCTAGGCTAGAGTAGAGTAGAGTATAGTAGGCTAGGCTAGAGTAGAGTAGAGTAGAGTAGAGTAGCCTAGGCTAGGCTAGGCTACAATAGAGTAGAGTAGGCTAGGCTAGGCTTGGCTAGAGTAGAGTAGAGTAGTAGGCTAGGCTAGGCTAGGCTAGGCTTGGCTAGAGTAGAGTAGAGTAGTAGGCTAGGCTAGGCTAGGCTAAGATCAGATAGACTAGAGTAGGCTAGGCTAGGCTAAAGTGGGCTAGGTTAGGCTAGGCTAGGCGAGACTAGAGTAAGCTAGGCTAGGCTAGACTAGAGTAGAGAAGGCTAGAGTAGAGTAGAGTAGAGTAGGCTAGAGTAGAGTAGAGTAGGCTAGGCTAGGATAAGATCAGATATGCTAGCCTAGAGTAGGCTAGAGTAGAGTACAATAGAGTATGGTAGGCTAGGCTAGAGTAGAGTAGAGTAGAGCAGAGTAGACTAGGCTAGGCTAGGCTAGAGTAGAGTAGAGTAGAGTAGAGTAGAGTAGTCTAGGCTAGGCTAGGCTAGGCTAGAGTAGAGTAGAGTAGGCTAGGCTAGGCTAGGCTAGGATAGAGTAGAGTAGGCTAGGGAAAGATCAGGTAGGCTAGGCTAGAGTAGGCTAGTGTAGAGTAAAGTAAAGTAGGCTAGGCTAGGGTAGGCTAGGCTAGAGTAGGCTAGTGTAGAGTAAAGTAAAGTAGGCTAGGCTAGGCTAAGATCTAGGCTAGGCTAGAGTAGAGTAGAGTAGAGTAGGCTAGCCTAGAGTAGAGTAGAGTAGGCGAGGCTGGGCTACGGTAGAGTTGAGTAGTAGGCTAGGCTAGGCTAGGCTAAGCTAAGATCAAATAGGCTAGAGTAGGCTACGTGAGGCTAGAGTAGGCTAGGCTAGGCTAGGCAAGGGTAGGCTAGGCTAGGCTAGAGTAGAGTAGAGTAGGCTAGAGTAGAGTAGAAAAGAGTAGGCTAGGTTAGGCTAGGTTAAGATGAGATATGCTAGGCTAGAGTAGGCCAGAGTATAGAAGAGTATATTAGGGTATGCTAGAGTAGAGCAGATTAGTCTAGGCCAGGCTATGCTAGGCTAGGCTACTATAGAGTACATTAGGGTAGCCTAGAGTAGAGTACAGTAGAGTAGCCTAGAGTAGAGTAGAGTATAATAGAGTAGAGTAGAGTGGAGTAGCATAGGCTAGGCTAGGCTAGAGTAGATTAGAGTAGATTAGAGTGATGTAGAGTAGGTTAGGCTAGGATAGGATAGAGTAGAGTAGTCTAGAATAGAGTAGAGTAGAGTAGGCTAGGCTAGGCTAGAGTAGAGTAGAGCAGAGTAGAATAGAGTAGAGTAGAGTAGAGTAGAGTAGAGTAGAGTAGAGTAGAGTAGGCTAGGCTAGGGTAGGCGAGGTGAGGATCAGATAGGCTAGGCTAGAGTAGTCTAGAGTAGAGTAGGTTAGCCTAGGCTATAGTGGACCAGGCTATAGTAGGCTAGGCTATAGTAGGCTAGAGTAGAGTATAGTAGGCTAGGCTAGGCTAGGCTAAGATCTAGGCTATAGTAGGCTATGGTAAGATCTAGGCTAGGCTAGGCTAGGATAGGATAGACTAGGCTAGGATAGACTAGGCTAGGCTAAGTTAGGCTAGCCTAGACTAGCTTAGGGTAGGCTAGGGTAGACTAGCCCAGCTTAGGTTAGACTAGAATAGGCTAGGCTATGCTAGAGTAGTCTAGAGTAGGCCACTCTAGGCTAGGTTACAATAGGGAAAACTAGGCTAGGTTAGAGTAGAGTAGACTAGGCTAGGTTAGGCTGGGAAAAGATCTAGGCTAGAGTAGGCTAGACTACAGTAAGCCAATAGGCTATGCTAAAGTCTAGGCTAGGCTAAGATCTAGACTAGGCTAAAGTCTAGGCTAGGCTAAGATCTAGGCTAGGCTAGCCTAAGATAGGCTAGGCTAGAGTAGAGTAGACTAGAGTAGAGTAGACTAATAGGCAAGGCTAGAATAGGCTAGAGTAGAGTAGGCTAGGCTAGGCTAGAGTAGGCTAGAGTAGAGTAGGTTAGGATAGACTAGGTTAGGCTAGCTTAGGCTAGCCTAAACTAGCTTAGACTAGGCTAGGCTAGAGTAGACTAGCCCATCTTAGGTTAGGCTACAGTAGGCCAGGCTATGCTAGAGTAGGATAGAGTAGGCTATGCTAGGCTAGGCTACTGTAGAGTATACTAGGTTAGGCTAGATTAGGTTAGGAGAGAGTAGGCTAGGCTTGGCTATAGAAGGCTAGGGTACGCTAGGCTCGACTAGTGTGGGCAAGGCTAGACTATAGTAGGTTACACTAGGTTAGCAATGTGAAGGCTAGGCTAGGAGAGAGTAGCTAGGCTAGGATAAGCTAGGCTATAGTAGGCTAGGTCAGCAAAGGCTAAGATAGGTTAGGATATAATAGGCTAGGATAGGTTAGGGTAGAGTAGGATAAGATAGTCTAGAGTAGGCTAGGCCAGGCTAGAGTAGAGAATGCTAGAGTAGAATAGCCTAAGCTATGTTAGAATAGACTAGCCTACATAAGATTGTGCTGGGCTACTATATAGTAGTCTAGGCTACGCAAGGCTTGGCAATGCTAGGATACACTAGTCTAGAGTAGGATAACCTCAGCTAGTGTACGATAGGGAACCTAGGCTAGGCTAAGCTAAGCTAGATTACAATAGGGTAGGATAGACTAGAATGGGCTAGGCTAAGCAATAGTAGGCTAGGTTAAGCAAGAGTATGCTAGGCCAGGCTAGAGTAGGCCACAACATAGTAGGCTAGGCTAGAGTAGACTAAGGTAGAGTAGGTTAGGTTGGGCTAGGTTAGGTTAGGCTGGGCTAGGCTAGGTTAGGGTATGTTAGGCTAGAGTAGGCTTGTTTATGCTAGAGTAGTCTAGGCTAGCACAGGATAGGCTAGGCTAAGCTAGGCTAAGCTATAGTAGAGTAGCATAGTCTAGGCTATGATAGGCTGGGGTAGGCTAGGGTGGGCTAGAGAATGCTAGGGTAAGCTGTGATATAGTAGACTTCTCTAAGGTAGTTTAGGCTAGAGTAGAAAAGGCTAGTCTAGGTTATGCTAGTCCAAAAGGCTAGTCTAGGTCAAGCTAGTCCATGCTATGCCAGGGTAGGTTAGGATAGGCTAGGCTATTTTAAGCTATCCTAGAGTAGACTAGGCGAGGCTAGGCTAGACTAGGCCAGGCTAGAGTAGGCTAGGCTAGGAAAGGCTAGATTGGGAAAGGCTGGGCAAGGTTAGATTGGGTAAGGCTAGGAAAGAGTAGGCTATGTTAGGCAAGAGTAGGCTAGACTAGGTCACGTAAGACTAGGCTACTATAGGGTAGAGTAGGCTTGGCTAGGCTAGAGTAGGCTAGTATATAATAAGCTATACAAAAGTAGACAAGGCTAGATTAGTCTAGGCTACGCTGGGTTGGCTAGGCTATAGTAGGTAAGCCTAGGCTAGGCTAGAGTAGGCTAGGCTATGGTAGAGAAGGTTAGGCTAGGCTACCTTAAGGATAGTCTACTGCAGACCACACTATCTTAGGCTAACTACCCTAGGCTAAGCTAGAATAGCTCAGGCTAGGATATGCTAAGAAATGTTAAGCTATAACAAGAAAAGGTAGAATACATTAGGTTAAGTAAGAGTAGGCTAGGATAGTGTAAAGAAGGTCATACTAAGTCAGGTAAGAGTAAGCTAGTATAGGGTAGAGTAGGCTAGGCTAGAGTAGGTCGTGGAAAAGTAGGCTACGCAAGAGTAGGTTAGGTCAGGAAAGAGTAGCCTAGGATAGTGTAAAGAAGGTTAGTCTAGGTTAGGTAAGAGTAGGCTAGTATAGGGAAGAGTAGGCTATGCTAGAGGAGGCTATGCTAGATTAGGTTAGGATATAGTAGGCTAGGCTAGAGTAGACAAGGCTAGATTAGTCTAGGCTACTCTGAATTGGCTAGGCTATAGCAGGTAAGCCTATGATAGTCAAGAGTGGGCTAGGATAGGTTAGAGAAGGCTATGCTATGATAAGCTAAAGTAGGGTAGGGTACTGCAGACTAGAATAGGGTAGGCACTGATGGTCTACAAGAGGCCATACTATACTAGGCTAGGCTAGGGTAAACTAGAATCACTTAGGCTAGGCCATGCTAGGCTAGGCAATATTAAGCTATTGAAAGAAAGGGTAGAGTAGGTTAGGTTTAGCAAGTGTAGGCTAGGATAGTGTAGAGAAGGTTAGGCTAGGTCAGGTAAGAGTAGTCTAGTTTACATTAGAGTAAGCTAGGCTAGATTAGGCTACACTAGAGTAGGATAGTATATAGTAGTTAATATAGGGTGGAGTAGGCTAGCATATGGTGGAGTATGCTAGTATAGGGTAGAGTAGGCTACGCTAGAGTAGGATAGGGAAGAGTAGGTTAGGTTAGACAAGAGTAGGCTAGGATAGTGTAAATAAGGATAGGCTAGGTGAGGTAAGAGTAGTCTAGTATAGGGTAGAGTTTTCTAGGCTAGAGGAGGCTAGGATATAATAAGTTAGTCTAGAGTAGACAAGGCTAGATCAGTATAAGTTATGCTGGGTTGGCTAGGCTATAGTAGGTAATCTTAAAGTAGGCTAGGCTAGGGTAGAAAAGGTTAGGATCGACTAGGATAGAGTAGAGTAGGCTATGATAGACTACAATAGGTCATACTATCCTAGACTATGCTAGCCTAAGCTAGAGTAGCTTAGGCTAGGAAACAATAAGTTATAGTAGGAAAGGCTAGGTTATGCTAGGCCACAGTAATCCAGGCTAGGCAAAGTTAGAGTAAACTACTCTAGATTAATCTATCTTAGAGTAGTTTAAGCTAGGTTAGGTTAGGATATAGTAGGCAAGGCTATGATAAATTAGGCTAGAGTAGTCTAGGATAGAGTAAGATAACGTCTAAGGTAGGTTAGAGTAAGCTATGCTAGAATATTGTATGCAAAGCTATGTTAGGAAAGAGTAGGCTAGGCTAGGGTAGAGTAGACCAAATAGGCTAGGATACAATAGAGTAAGCTAGGCCGGAGTAGGCTATAATAGAATAGGTTAGGCTAAAGTAGGCCACGCCAGGCTATGTTACGCTAGGTTAGGCTAGAGTGTTCTTGGCTACTCTAAGTTATGTTAGTCTACTCTAGGCTACAATAGGCTAGCCCAGAATAGTCTAGGCTAGAGTAGGCAAGGCTATGATAGGTTAGGCTAGATTAAACAAGGATAGGCCTATCTAGGATAAAGCATGATTTGCTAGAGTAGGTGACACTACACTAGGGTGGGGTATGCTAGGCTAATCTATGCTAGAGTAGGAAAGGCTAGGGTAGAGTAGGGTAGCCTAAGCTAGATAAGGATAGTCTAGGCTAGAGTAGGTTAGGCTAAGCTGGGCTAGAGTAGACTAGGCTAGGCTAGAGTAGGCTAGGATAGGCTACATTAGCATAGGATATATTTCCCTAATTTAGGCTAGAGTTGTATTGATTAGGTTAGGCTAAGAAAGAGTAGGTTATGCTAGACTAATGCAGGCTAGGCCAGAGTAGGTTAGGCTAAGCTATGCTAAAATATGCCAGGTTAGGCTAAGTTAATCTATTGTAGGGTAAGATAGAGTAGGATACAATAGGCTAGGCTAAGCTAAGCTAGTGTAGGCTTGGATAGAGTAAGCTAAAATAGACAAGAGTAGGTGAAACTAGGATAGGATAGGCTAGAGTAGGCCAGCCTCAGATATTCTAGCATTGAGTAGTGTATTCTACATTAGAGTAGGCTAGGCTAGGCTGGGCTAGCCTATAATACACTAGGTTAGGCTAAGCTAGGCAAAGTTATCCAAAAATAGGATAGGCTAGACAAAGCTATTGGAAAGTAGGCTAGGCTAGACAAAGCTATTCAAAAATAGGCTAGGTTAGAGTATAATAGGCTATGATAGGCTAGGCTAGGCTTAGTTAGGTAGTGATTTTGGCCCACATGATTTGGTGTTTTTATTATCTTGGTTTCCACCATAGCCATTGAGTTAGTCATTGAGATGATACTAAAATTATGAAAGAGTGTCATTGATTAGATTGTTGGATATTGCTAAGGCTTTGACTACTCTTGCATCATTTTAGATAAGCTAACTAATGGTTAATTAGAAAGTTACATGTAATTTTTAGGGTTAATTACTTTTTCGTTTCTCATGTTGACTATATTTTCCTTAGTTTATTCCTTTAGGAGAGAATTTAGTTTTTATTACTAGTAATGAAGTGTATTTTATGTTATTTTTATGAGTATTTTTTTTAATTAGTTTTACTAGTAATATACAAGGGTTGATCCAAAGAGATCCTAATTGCATATTTATCTTGTTTCAGTGTGATAAGTACATGGGAATAGATTTTTATCCATTTACATAATATCTTGATGTAGTGAGATAGAAATGTAATGTAGGTGACACACTTTCAATGCCACTAGTTTCACTTTGTGTATTTTTATACAACGAGCCTATAAAAAAAAATAAATTGATTATTTTGATATCTACGATGTATCAAGATTTTGTATCAATAATATATCTAAATTTGTGAAAAAATATTTATGATTCCTTAATTTTTTTATCTTGATACGTGTGTATATGATTTCTAGATTTTTAATTTAATCATCAATAATCAATAGTTTGGTGCTAGATATTCAATAATCAATAATTAATATTTTTAATATTAGCCATGAATAGAATATTGAGATCTATTTGAAATGTAGTTATGATCTCAATTCCTTCTTAATTTCATTAAATAAATTATTTCAAAATTAGTTTAGAATATAATGTATATAGAATATTTTGACTAAAAAATGATTTATTGGTTTTATTATAACTATTGTGATCATATAATTAATTGATTGAAAACTCCTATAGCCATCACTCTATGATAATAATCAAAACACTAAACCCATCATACATACTGCATTAACCAGATTAAAAAATTCGTAAAAGTTAACTAAAATATATTATTATTATTATTATTGGAGTTATATAATATATAAAAATATGTTTATCAATGTAGATTCACACCTAATATTATTATGGGAATCCTTTAATCCGAAATAGTTCTTCTTACATTACCATGGCTTAGAAATACCACATGCCCAATATGATGTGTTGATATGCCATCTTCTTAAATTAATTAATGTGAGATAATTTAATTAATAGAGTATATTTAACTTGAAAATAAATCTTATCATTGATATGTCAATTTTACAATGAATATTCCAACATATTCCGTGGGTTCAGAAATATTATCATTGATATGTCAATATTACCATGAATATTCCCACATATTCCACGGGTTCAGAAATCTTATGATTGATATATCAATATTACCATGAATATTCCAACATATTTCATGGGGTTTAAATATCTACGATGAACCTAATAATTAAATTATAACTATGGAAGATCTATTCTTACGATTAGCATAATTATAGGCATATATATTTTTGAATTTATTTTAAATTTAAGTTAAAAGAAAATATTAACATTAAATTAAGACAAAATAGGGAAGCCATATAAATTAAATGGATCGAACTGCAAATAAAAATCAATTTCATCCATATTTCAACAACAACAAAAAATCTTAGTGGAGAATTTTAGTGGTGAAATATGTCAATATTACTATGAATGTTCCAACATATTCCATGGGGTTTAAATATACGCCATCAACTTTATAATTAAATTATAACTATGAAAGATATATTCTTTGGATTAGCACAATTATAGGCATATCTATTTTGGAACATTAAATTAACAAACTAGGGAAGCCATATAAATTAAATGGATCTAATTGGAAATAAAATTCAATCCATGATAATCATCAAAACCAGTAATTCGTAATACCTATCTGGTTTTGTGATTATTTATAATAATATTTTTTGCATGCATATTTCAACAAAAAATAATCTTAGTGGAAAATTTTAGTGGTGAAATTTAGCCCTTGGTCTAAATTAAAGGGTTTCGAATTTTGAATGGAAAATGGTTTTGTATCATATTGCATTATTAATAGTAGTCCCAAGATTATTTTATAAGAGAAATAGGTATGGAGATTACCATAGACTTATTTCAATGGAGGAGCTACTAATTTCCATTTACCCCAATTTTCAAGGACAGGGATTTATGGTACCCATTTCTCCCTTCTCATTTCATTTTAAATGAGCTCTTTATTTCATTGGCCCTTATATCATGGAATTGAGATTAATTTGCAGAGAACAACCCACATTTAAGTATTTAATAGTCTTCTTTCCATTTTCTAAGTTTTCATACAATTAATGATTGTCATATTTACTACATGAGGCTTGTGTATTTTCTTTACATTCCAATACCTCGAGCATTCTCTCCTTTCCATCCTAAATTTTTTGCTTAATTTTTGGGAGATGTAATCATTTTCTGTTTGGAAGTCTCACCAAACAAGTAACCTAAAATGTTTCAAAATATGAAAAGAAAAAATATATTTTATAGCTCTCAGATACAAGACATGAGATTTATGTATATGGCCATAAACAATAGAGCTAAGACAAGGAAACTTAAATGAAAACTAAAGATACATAGGCAGATAAGCATGCATGCATATTTCCAGGGATCAATAACCTTTATTGGGATTGGATGTTTACTCCTAGGAGTGCACCGAGGACTGGGAGGAGGCCCCATTTTCCATTAAATTATTGCAACCACACCACTTGTAAGACCAACATCAACAATCAAACTTTCCATATCAACAAACACCTCAGTGTTTTTTAGGATTATGTTGCTCATCGGAAAGTTCCCTTTCCACCTAAGTGATCACTTCTTGAATTGGTTAAGTGTTCAAATCTCACTAATGGTTGGTTTTGCTCTCAAGTCGAATTTGAGCTCCAGAATAACCTATCTCTTGGTAGTAATATGCTCCTTGCTAGACATTAGCACTTTGTTTAGGCATGGAAAACAACAACAAAAAATAAGAGGACTATGTCAGACTCGAATGGTTCAACAAGGGCGAAGAAACCCAAACACAACCCCCTATCCTTGCCAAGACCTTCTAGTGGAAGAGCCATTTTGAGGCATAACACTTCTATAAGAGAAGAACATGGAAACAACCAAGGATTAGGAATAAAAATTTATAAATAAATATTTTTAACATACCTAGGCCCAATATCTATACTAGGTTCCTTGGGGGGTTTTATCACTACTCCGGATCTCTAAGGCTGAGGAAGAGTCGAGCTCAAGTAACCATAGACCAATCTTTTGACTTGGTAGCTAGCCCTACCAAGTAGGAAAGGGCTCTTTCCAAAGGATCACAACCAAGAGGGCTAGATAGATTAAGGTTTTAGGCTAGATATGATGTGCAGAGTTTGTTCAATTTGATTTGGTGGGGTTGTTGGAAGAGGATTAGGTCTAAGAGACTAGGTTAGGGGAAATAAGTGTATGATTGCTGACATCTAAGTCTATATTTATAGAGAATATCATGCATAAAAATATTATGCACAACATTTTATATTTTTTAATAGACTATGCATTAATAGACTTTCTATGATAATTTGAATTAGGATTTGGTTATGCAAGATAATGATAATTGGAAGGATTGTTTCAATATAGACATCTCTAGGAATAAATTGAAGATATGTAATAATTTCTAGCTTAGAAAAAAATAAGTGATTTACACCTCCATAGTAATGCTTGAAAACAACAAATTTTGGAGATTAGTTGGTCCATCTTAAACATTATAATTTTTGAAACAAGAATATAATTTGAAGTAGAAAAATAATTTATGTTCCCTTCAATTTTTTTGGTTTTTGTAAGCTTGTGATGCCATTTTACTTATAGCGGAGTAGTCACCTTTGTTTTATCCTACAAAATCTCACACAAAAGTAACTAATAGTCATGTAAATTGTTGTTCCATTACACATTCTATTCAAAATTTAACTAATTGGTATCAGCGAAAACCTTTAAATTGATGAGTTGGGTTGTCATATTCAACTTAAAGATAGAGAAATAAGTATCTCCATTGACAACATACACCAAAATATAAAGATGTCAAAAAAGAAAAATTTAAATACTCTTACGAAGTCTACGATCCTTATTCAAGAAGTTCATAATGTTATTGAGAAGAAAATGTTGTATGCCCAACTAGATTACAGGGTTATATGTCAAGTAGATTTGATTGAATTTATTGCTCTTCCACATTAAGGTATGTTCTAAATTATTTATTATAACAAGATTACTATATGTCAATTTCAACCTACAATTTAGATAGAAATAGGTTCTATATTTTATGTTTTACTTTGAATTCCAATTTCTCACTCTAAAAGGAAATCAATGTTATTTTAAATTTTGACTTTTAATTTTGCTATCAACAATTCGTTCTTACTAACTTTGAAATTGCCAATATTTTACTTCAAAAGAAATTAAGTGTTTTTTTTTTTTTTTTTTTTTTTCTTAATTTAACTTTTAATTTTTTAGTTTACATTTTTTAAATTTAAAAGTTAACTATTGCGGTTTGTTTGTTTTTTATTTTTTAATTTAAAGTTAACTGTTGTTTTTGTTTGTGGAACTTTCAAGAATGTAATTAATATTCAGCGTTCTAAATTTAGATATCTTTTTGGTCTTTTGGGCGGTTGTAATTAATATTTCTTGAATTCAACTCACATTTAGTTGAATTTGAGCCGTTTATTCCAGGCGGATTTCACCATCGCAACTTTTTTTGTTTTGTTTTTGGAACATTCAAGAATGTATTTAATATTTAGCTTTCTAAATTTAGGTAACGTTTTTCTTTTTTTTTTGGGTGGTTGTAATTAATATTTCTAATTCAACCCTAACATTTAGTTAAGAGCTGCTAGAGGAATTCGAGTTGTTTCCTTATTGTTCAATGCAGATTTCATAATGCAGTCTTTTAAACTATAGCATTTAGTTAGTGCGGAACTAATAGTCGTTTCCTCATTGTTCAGACGAGATTTCAAAATACCAATCTCTCCCAATTGTTTCAAGGTGTGCCCATTAGAGAATGAAGGTCGCGTGTTTGATACACAATGTTGTTGCCTCGGTAGCTTTGTTGGGAAAGGTTCATGTGTTCGGTCCACAATGTTGTTGCCTCTATGTCTTTGTTGCGAGAGCGTAAGACTGAATATATGAAGGTCGGATCCACAATGTTGTTGTTGTTTATCTTGGGAGCCTGTTCACTTCTAGACATTCAATTTGTGGTTTCTGCAAAGGTGGCGAGTGGTTATACTCGCGAAATACCATGTCCGACAGATGGTGATCAATGACAACCGCTGCCAAGAGGGGGGGCAGGCGGTGGAGGTGGAAAAAGAGGCAAATGAGTTGAAGGTGGAAGTAGAGGAGGTGGTGGTGGAGGTGGAGGCGGAAGAGGAGGACGTGGTGGTGGAGGAGGCAAAGGCATAAGAGGAGGTAGAAGGGGAGGCGGAAATGGTGGAGGAGGTTGAGGTGGTGGAGGTGGAGGTACAATAGGAGGTGGTGGAGATATAGGTGGAGGTGGAGGATGTGGTGTGAAGGTGGTGGAGGAGGAGGAGGTCGAGGAGGAGGAGGATTGGGATGTGGAGGGGGAGGAGGAGTAGGTGGAGGAGGTGAAGGTGGAGGTCAAGGAGGAGAAAGTGGAGGAGGAGGAGGTGGTGGTGGTGGAGGAGGTGAAGGTGGAGGTAGAGGAGGTGGTGGTGGAGGTGGAGGAAGAGGATGAGGTGGTGGTCAAGTTAGAGGTGGAGGAGGTGGAGGCAGTGGATGAGTTGGAGGCAGAGGTGGAGGTGGGGGAAGAGGAGGTGGTGGATGAAGAGGTGGAGGTGGATGAGGAGAAAGATTAGGAGGAGGAGGAGTTGGTGGTAGATAAGGTGGTGGGGGATGTGGAGGTGGTGGTGGAGGAGGAGGAGGAGAAGGTGGTGGAGGTGGAGGTGGTGGAGAGGAGGAGTAGGTGAATTTTGAGGAGGAGGAGGAGTTGGAGGTGGAGGTTGAGATGGAGGTGGAGGTGGAGATATGCAAGTTAATTTAAGATTCATGACTTAAGTTCAAATATTAAATTGTCACTCTCTTCTCCACACTTGGAAATAAAAGCTGTAGTCTCATGAATCTAGCACAAATCCCTTCACATACATAATATCCTACTATTAAATGATAAGTAATACATTTAGGAGTATTTCCTCTACGCACAAATACAGTCATTCAAGTACATGAAATTTGTTTAACATTTAGATCTGATGCCTTGGCCAATAATTTAAAGCATTTTTAAAGATTAAAATTTTGTGTTTATTTCATTTAAAACTTTTATTAGTCCCTTAAACACTTATAGTTCTCATTTTGTTGTTCAATGAACCAATTGTTTGGGAATGACTGGTTTCATCCAACTATCATTGATTTAAAAAGTAGTGGGGGTTAAAATTAATGTTATTTCTTGATTAAGAAGCCTTATGTTCTTCTTTCTTTATGTTTACTTGAGAAACCTAGGATATTAGGAATCATATACGGCTTTTTTTATTGATTGATTATTCCACTTAATTTGCGTAATTAATATTACTTTTTTATATATCTAATGGTTTAAGGAAAAATAATAATTTACAGTTCACTTTTTGGCATGACCTAAGCTTCTTCACTTTTTAGAGAATCCTCTCTTTATCTTGTTTTTTATTTCAAAATATTTAATAGGAAAGGGAAATATGTTCTACTTGGATAATTGTATGGAAAATTACCTATGCTCTAGCTTCCTAGGTGTTCATTGTGTAGGGGATCTATTATCATGGGGAAAACATTCTTTTAATGAAATTATACTTTTGAGGGAAAGGCTAAAGGAGCAATACATGCAATTAGTGGAGGATGAGACACTGTTTAGTGTATTATCACTTTTGGAGTGGAAATCCTTTGACGATACTTATTTTGTAACATGTTATACTAAGTAATGAAAGTTTTTCTTCGTGGGCTATATTTTTAAACTCGAAAATTGTGGCTTTCTATGAGTTTGTTTTAATTGATTTTTTTTATCATATAGGAAATTAAATTTCATTATATATTTTGTCTTTTAGTCAATCTCATTGTAAATTTTGTGTAATTTAAAGAAATTGTGTATTGATCAACAATTATTAGAGTTTTGATTGAAGAAGGAAACACAATAGTTACTATAATAGTTACACACCAAGGAGTTGAAAAACTTATAGATGGTGATGAACCACAAAATCCTAAAGATGTTGGTTTATTTGAAGTGAAGTAAATGGATAACAATTTTTCTATTAGAGAATCAATGCATAAGAAGGAAAAGTAACTTGATGTAAAGATTAAATGAGGGATTCACCAATAATTTACAAGATTTTATAATTAAGTGAATGATTCACTAATATTTTACAAGATTTTACGATTCATTGAAAGATCCACAAATATTTTACAATATTTTATATTTTAGTAAAATATTCCGAAAAAATTGATGTAAACTTGTTGTAATGTAGTAGACAATGACCACTGGTTCCTAGTATAAAGGAAAACAAGAAATGACATGAAGATAAGGAACATAGGAATGGAAGAAGAGAAACAATGTAGCACAGAGCTTATAAAGTGTTACTTTATATTATATTCTCTTGAGAAGCCAATCACAATAGATACAATGATGCATACATTTCCCCATATATTATGTCGAGATAGTCACACCAATTTAGTTTATAAAATTCTTTCGGTAGAAATCACATAAGAGAAAATTTTGGTCAATACATTTTGAACCAACAAGTGTGGTTCATCATGAGGAGTAGATGAAGAGGAAGACCATGGAAAAGGCTTAAATAGAGAGAAATGTAGAGACATAATTTCAGGTAAGGACTATATTTAACAATAAAATTAAATTATGATATCAATTTATTAATATATTAAAAACAAATATTATTAACGACTATATTAAATGACTATTTTTTGAAAAGTAATATTTAAATAATGATATTAGTTTATTAATTTATTAAAAACTATTAATAAGTAACAACTATATTAAATGGCTAGTTTTTGAAATAATAAGATTTAAATTAATTTATTAAGACAAAATATTACTAGTTTTTGAAAAATAATATTTAAATTATTTATTTAAAAAGAAAATCAAACTCTTAACAAGGAGGGAAGTCAAAATTATAAAGGAGTCAAGACCCTTAATGGAAATAAAATTAAAATAAATTAAAAAATTAATGGAAAAATAAATAAAATAAAACAAAAATATACTCAAGTCAAAAGAAAATATATATATATATATATATATATATATATATATATATTCACAAAAAAGTAATCAATAAATAAAACAGGGTCAACAATAAATCATACAATACATAAAAAACACGAAGGATCGAGAAAATAAACTATAATGAAGAATAAATTGACAAAAAACACTGAGAAAAAGGACACCAATACCTACATAAATAAACAAACAAACAAAATAAATCTAAAAAAGAAGCCTAAGAAAAAACTAGGAGGAGAGGATAGGGACCTAACTTCCTCTCCTCCATTAGATGATGCTAGAAATTATTACAATTCTACACTTCTTTGCTATTTTACCCTTTTCTTGTTTATGCTCCAACACTTCTCACGAAATTGAGTCTAAATTTTTTAGGTATTTCTGGCCATGTAGTTAAAGACCCATCAAATTTTTTTGTCAATTGGTATTATATGTTTATGTTTGAATCAGTTTTGAACACTAGGAGTCTTAATTTGTAATCTTCTTAGAAGATTCCATGATATGTACTTGTATGTAAAATTTTAAATGGCCTTGTGTATAAATTTTCTTTCATTTCTTCTTATTTTCCAATGTCTAAAAAGGGTAAAATTATATCCCCTTATCCTTCTCAAGCTTATGGTGGAATTAGGAATATTTTGTTAGCCTATTGAATTTAGGGTTTAGAAAACTTTCATAAAAGCTTTTAATAAACAATTAATTTAGAATTTACAAAATGTTTTTTAAAGGGGTCTAAAGGTTGGGTTTATAAGAATTTAGTAAATGCTTTTAATAAACACTTACATAAAGTTTCAAAATACTTTTAAAAATGTTATAAAATTATTAGGGTTTAGGGTTTAGGGTTTAACGTTTGGGGTTTTGGGTTTAGGTTTAGGGTTAGTGTTTAAGGTCTACAACATTTTTGAAAATGCTTTTAGCAAACACTTAAATAAAATTTAAAAAACAATTTTAAAAATGTTATAAAATGGTTAGGGTTTAGGGTTTAAGGTTTATAGTTTAGCGTTTAGGGTTTGGGGTTTAGGGTTTAGGGTGTAGGTTTTGGGGTTTAGGGTTTATGTTTTTGAGTTTAGGGTTTAGGGTTTAGGGTTTATAACACTTTAGTAAATTCTATTAATATACACTTAAATAAAAGTTACAAAATTCTTCTTAAACTGTTATAAAATTCTTAGGGTTTACAGTTTAGGGTTTAGCGCTTGGGGTTTAGGGTTTAGGGTTTAGGTTTTGGGGTTTAGGCTTTAGGGTGTATGATTTAAGGTTTATAAAAATTTATTAAATTCTTTTATTGAACACTTAAATAAAAGGTGCTTTTAAAAATGTTATAAAATGCCTACAGTTTAGGGTTTAGTTTGTACGGTTTAGGGTTTGGGGTTTGGGATTTAGGGTATAGGGTTTAGGTTTTATAAAAAATTATTATCAACTTTTAATAAACACTTAAAAAAGGTTACAAAACACTTTTTACAATTTTATTAAATGTAGGGTTTAGGGTATAGCGTTTGGGGTTTAGGGTTTAGGTTTTATAACACCTTAGTAAGTTCTTTTAGTAAACACTTATATAAAAGTTACAAAATTATTCTTAATAGATCATAAAATGCTTAGGTTTTAGGGTTTAGGGTTTGTGATGTATTTCTTGAGAGGAAGACAAAGCCTTCCCTCTCAGGATTGTGCAATGTTGTCTTGGTGATGCAGAGTCTAGGCCAAGGCTACCCAGACTCGCTGACGGGAAATAGAACACGAATGTAAATTCGAATGCATGGCGATATTGAGTGTAAGCATGAGTGAATGATCATGCATGAAAATGGTGAATGATAGATTCAAAAAATTGAACAACATGCACGTGGGTGAAGCGAGTCGCCGAATCGGCGACCATTCGTGAAAAATAGTTTCATGCATGTGACAACAGTGAGATATTAATGAAAATTAAAATGGTGCTATTATAAGATAGTATGTACCAAGCACAAAATGTTCATACGAAGCGAAACACGAAAAGTATTAGAAATGCAACACAAGACATGGAAATTGGGCTTACCCCAAGACGACTGAGCTGAATGTGCTGACAACTCCTAGATACATTGTGTGATGTCAGAGATACAAGGCCGATGTGAGGAATGAGCTTTGAAGTGTCTAGTTGATGAGTTTTGATAAAATTGAGGTAGTGATGTGCATGCCTCAAATCTAGGGAATGCAACACTTGGTGGGAGGTTTCTGTAATGATCCTTGCATGTGACCTCCAGTTGAAAAAAATAAATCCTTGAAATAAGGGATGCCTTTGCATGTTTCCTTGGGAGAGGTAGCCCATGCATGCAAGCCTGTATTGCTTGGTCCCGGAGGGAACCAGTCAAATCAATTGCACATGCAAGAGGTTGCTCAATTGCTGGGGTAAAATGAAAATTTATGGTTGATTTTTGTTATTGTTGAATAATATCGCTACAAAAAGAAACCTATTATTGCTCAACAATATCCCTGTTTGTGAAAATATTTGTTGCAGGAAATGCATTGAACAATCCTTGTGTAAATTGCATTGAACAATTTCCTTTTCTTCAAATCTTGTGTCCATTTCATGGAGTATTTTCTCATGTCTAGAAGTGTCCAAAATGATTTTCGTTTTAGTTATATAAATTTCATTTTAACCTAACAAAGAAAACATATTCATTTTAAGTTTTAACCAAGAAGTGCAACAACCAGCTCCTGCACCCTGCAACCATTCCAAAAGCCTTCCTATCTTGATGTGCAATGCAAACATCGTAGATAGCAAGACCTTGAAGCTGTTAATGAACATGTCATTGAAATTTGGTTCCTATCTTCTTTTTTCCTAGAGAATTCCCTTGGCCATATGACAATAAATCACTCTTTTAGAGAATGCCCTTGGCCATATGTCATCTTATTTCAAACTTGGAGGTAGGTCATTAAAGGTTACCCAACTTGAACACAATTTCCATCTCTTTAACCACATATTCACAACGAAGCCTCCGATCCACGGCCTCCAAAATGATCCGTGTCAGCCATTGAGCTCGCCTTCTGTGAACAAAGCATTGCAACGTCTTTGTGAAGATGCAACAAATACCTCATGGCCCCAGCAAGACGCACATATTGGCCATGAGCTCAGTGCCTTTGGGTGCCCATCTGATTTGATCTGTAGAGCTTGTCTTCATAACTTCACCGCATAGTTCATAGGCCAACTGCTCATAGAACTCTTCCCGCACAATGGCTGCAAATTTGACCTCATAGCTCTGTGAAGGATTTGAACTCGCAATCTTGCGAACGTAGAGGACAAGGGCCTGAGGCACTCGATGGGGCAGACTGGTTGAAATCCTGGACTTTTCAAATGTAATCAACATTCAAAAAATAAAGTATTAAACTAACCAAAAATAGTCATCTATTGTTTGTTGTGGTCTTTTCAGGCTGCTAGAGTTTCCCTTCGTTGGAGAAAGCAATGTTAGGTTAAATGATGATCACTTCATCCAAATTTTCTTTGAGAAGAATATTCTGACAATTTAATTTTAATAATGCCTACTTTTTGTTACTTTTATATGAGAGTATTTTATGTGTTTATTACGAGTAATGAAGGCTATTTTATGTTAGTTTTATGTAACGTATGTTATGTTAATAGGTTCTACGAGCATTTCTTTCTGTGTTAATTTAAATAGTGATATGCAAGGGCTGATCCGAAGAGATCAAATCTACACATTTATCATGTTGGAGTGTGATACGTACATGCAAAGCAATTGCTCTTGATGTACATACTATGTTGATGTTTTTTGGTGAGAATGGAAATGTAAAGTAGGTGGCACGCTTTCACTATAATAGCTTGTGTGTAAGTTTATAGAGTGAATCCAAAGAGTTAATGCCATTTTAATCTTAAACCTATGGCTTTGGGTTTGTGTTTAGATATTTTACTTACATGATTGTGTTCATAAATTTGGAGTGAAAGAATTTACTTTATTTTTTATTATCTAATTTCAAAATATTTTGAGAATAGAAAAAATATATCTCAATAAAAAATTTTAAATTTAGAAAATATTCTTAATTTAAATTCAACAATGAATAATTAAACATAAAAGGGAATTTTATAAAATTATTGAATCAGTGTTGAGGCTCTAAATTCTATTTATATTTTATGCTTTTCATTTATATGTAATACGAATTTAATTTATCTAACTACTTAATTGACATAACTAGTTATTTCCATATGATTTTGAACTATGTTTTTACTTCATACAATTATACTTTTATATTTTAGAGTGCTAGAGTAGGCTAGGTTAGGCTAGAGTAGGCTAGGCTAGAGTAGGCTAGGCTAGGCTAGGCTAGAGTAGAGTAGGCTAGGCTAGGCTAGGCTAGGCTAGAGTAGAGTAGAGTAGAGTAGAGTAGAGTAGGCTAGGCTAGGCTAGGCTAGAGTAGAGTAGAGTAGAGTAGGCTAGGCTAGGCTAGGCAAAGATAAGATAGGCTAGGCTAGAGTAGGCTAGTGTAGAGTACAATAGAGTAGAATAGAGTAGAGTAGAGTAGGCTAGGCTAGGCTAAGCTAGGCTAGGCTAGAGTAGAGTAGAGTAGGCTAGAGTAGAGTACATTAGAGTAGGCTAGGCTAGAGTAGAGTAGGGTAGAGTAGAGTAGGCTAGGCTAGGCTAGGCTAGGTTAGGATAGAGTAGAGTAGGCTAGGCTAGCGTAGGCTAGGAAAAGATCATATAGGCTAGGCTAGAGTAGGCTACAGTAGAGTAAAGTAGGCTAGGCTAGCCTAGCCTAAGATCTATGCTAGGCTAGAGTAGAGTAGAGTAGAGTAGAGTAGGCTAGGCTAGGCTAGGCTAGAGTAGAGTAGGTTAGGATAGGCTATAGTAGAGTAGAGTACTAGGCTAGGCTAGGCTAGAGTAGAGTGGGTTAGGATAGGCTAGAGTAGAGTAGAGTACTAGGCTAGGCTAGGCAAGGCTAAGATCAGATAGGCTAGAGTAGGCTAGGTTAGGCTAGGCTAGAGTAAAGTAGAGTAGAGTAGAGTAGAGTAGAGTAGAGTAGAGTAGACTAGGCTAGGCTAGGCTAAGATCAGATATGTTAGGCTAGAGTATGCTAGAGTAGAGTACAATAGAGTAGAGTAGATTAGGCTAGGCTAGGCTATGCTAGGCTATGCTAGTGTAGAGTAGAGTAGAGTAGAGTAGAGTAGAGTAGGCTAGGCTAGGCTATGCTAGGATATGCTAGTGTAGAGTAGAGTAGAGTAGAGTAGAGTAGAGTAGAGTAGGCTAGGCTAGGGTAGAGTAGAGTAGAGTAGAGTATGCTAGGCTAGGATAGAGTAGAATAGGCTAGGCTAGGCTAGGATAGAGTAGAGTAGGCTAGGCTAGTGTAGGCTGGGCAAAGATTAGATAGGCTAGGCTAGAATAGGCTACAATAGAGTAAGGTAAAGTAGGCTAGGCTAGGCTAGCCTAAGATCTATGCTAGGCTAGGCTAGAGTAGAGTAGAGTAGAGTAGAGTAGAGTAGGCTAGGCTAGGCTATGCTAGAGTAGAGTAGAGTAGGCCAGACTAGGCTAAAGTAGAGTAGAATAGTAGGCTAGGCTAGGCTAGGCTAGGCTAGATAGGCTAGAGTAGGCTACGCCAGGCTAGGCTAGAGTATGCTAGAGTAGAGTACAGTAGAGTGGAGTAGAGTAGCATACGCTAGGCGAGAGTAAAATAGAGTAGAGTAGAGTAGAGTAGGCTAGAGTAGAGTAGAGTAGAGTAGAGTAGGCTAGGCTAGAGTAGAGTAGAGTATAGTAGAGTAGGCTAGGCTAGGCTAGGCTAGAGTAGAGTAGGCTAGGGTAGGCTAGGCTAGGCTAGGATAGAGTAGAGTAGAGTAGACTAGGCTAGTGTACGCTAGGCAAAGATCAGATAGGCTACGTTAGGGTAGGCTAGTGTAGAGTAAAGTAATGTAGGCTAGGCTAGCCTAGGCTTGAGTAGAGTAGAGTAGAGTAGACTAGAGTAGGCTAGGCTAGGATAGGATAGAGTAGAGTAGACTAGGCTAGTGTACACTAGGCAGAGATCAGATAGGCTACGCTAGGGTAGGCTAGTGTAGAGTAAAGTAATGTAGGCTAGGCTAGCCTAGGCTTGAGTAGAGTAGAGTAGAGTAGAGTAGAGTAGAGTAGAGTAGGCTAGGCTAGGATAGGATAGAGTAGAGTAGACTAGGCTAGAGTAGGTTACAGTAGAGTAAAGTAGGCTAGGCTAGCCTAGCCTAAGATCTATGCTAGGCTAGGCTAGGCTAGGCTAGAGTAGAGTAGAGTAGAGTAGAGTAGGCTAGGCTAGGCTAGAGTAGAGTAGGTTAGGATAGGCTAGAGTAGAGTAGAGTACTAGGCTAGGCTAAGATCAGATAGGCTAGAGTAGGCTAGGTTAGGCTAGAGTAGGCTAGGCTAGGCTAGGCTAGGCTAGGCTAGAGTAGAGTAGGCTAGGCTAGGCTAGGCTAAGATCAGATATGCTAGGCTAGAGTATGCTAGAGTAGAGTACAATAGAGTAGAGTAGATTAGGCTAGGCTAGGCTATGCTAGGCTATGCTAGTGTAGAGTAAAGTAGAGTAGAGTAGAGTAGAGTAGAGTAGAGTAGGCTAGGCTAGGCTATGCTAGGCTATGCTAGTGTAGAGTAAAGTAGAGTAGAGTAGAGTAGAGTAGAGTAGGCTAGGCTAGGCTAGGCTAGAGTAGAGTAGAGTAGAGTAGGCTAGGCTAGGATAGAGTAGAATAGGCTAGGCTAGGCTAGGATAGAGTAGAGTAGGCTAGGCTAGTGTAGGCTGGGCAAAGATTAGATAGGCTAGGCTAGAATAGGCTACAATAGAGTAAGGTAAAGTAGGCTAGGCTAGGCTAGCCTAAGATCTATGCTAGGCTAGGCTAGAGTAGAGTAGAGTAGAGTAGGCCAGGCTAGGCTAAAGTAGAGTAGAATAGTAGGCTAGGCTAGGGTAGGCTAGATAGGCTAGAGTAGGCTACGCTAGGCTAGGCTAGATAGGCTAGAGTAGGCTACGCTAGGCTAGGCTAGAGTATGCTAGAGTAGAGTAGAGTAGAGTGGAGTAGAGTAGCATAGGCTAGGCGAGAGTAAAGTAGAGTAGAGTAGGCTAGAGTAGGCTAGAGTAGGCTAGGCTAGACTAGAGTAGAGTAGAGTAGAGTAGAGTAGAGTAGGCTAGGCTAGAGTAGAGTAGAGTAGGCTAGGCTAGGCTAGGTTAGGCTAGGCTAGAGTAGAGTAGAGTAGAGTAGAGTAGGCTGGGCTGGGCTAGGCTAGGCTAGGCTAGGATAGGATAGGATAGAGTAGAGTAGACTAGGCTAGTGTACGTTAGGCAAAGATCAGATAGGCTACGCTAGGGTAGGCTAGTGTAGAGTAAAGTAATGTAGGCTAGGCTAGCCTAGGCTTGAGTAGAGTAGAGTAGAGTAGAGTAGAGTAGGCTAGGCTAGGATAGGATAGAGCAGAGTAGACTAGGCTAGAGTAGGCTACAGTAGAGTAAAGTAGGCTAGGCTAGCCTAGCCTAAGATCTATGCTATGCTAGGCTAGGCTAGAGTAGAGTAGGCTAGGCTAGGCTAGGCTAGGCTAGAGTAGAGTAGGTTAGGATAGGCTAGAGTAGAGTAGGTTAGGATAGGCTAGAGTAGAGTAGAGTACTAGGCTAGGCTAGGCTAGGCTAAGATCAGATAGGCTACAGTAGGCTAGGTTAGGCTAGAGTAGGCTAGGCTAGGCTAGGCCAGAGTAGAGTAGAGTAGAGTAGACTAGGCTAGGCTAGGATAAGATTAGATATGCTAGGCTAGAGTATGCTAGAGTAGAGTACAATAGAGTAGAGTAGATTAGGCTAGGCTAGGCTATGCTAGGCTATGCTAGTGTAGAGTAGAGTAGAGTAGAGTAGAGTAGAGTAGGCTAGGCTAGGCTATGCTAGGATATGCTAGTGTAGAGTAGAGTAGAGTAGAGTAGAGTAGAGTAGAGTAGGCTAGGCTAGGGTAGAGTAGAGTAGAGTAGAGTATGCTAGGCTAGGATAGAGTAGAATAGGCTAGGCTAGGCTAGGATAGAGTAGAGTAGGCTAGGCTAGTGTAGGCTGGGCAAAGATTAGATAGGCTAGGCTAGAATAGGCTACAATAGAGTAAGGTAAAGTAGGCTAGGCTAGGCTAGCCTAAGATCTATGCTAGGCTAGGCTAGAGTAGAGTAGAGTAGAGTAGAGTAGAGTAGGCTAGGCTAGGCTATGCTAGAGTAGAGTAGAGTAGGCCAGACTAGGCTAAAGTAGAGTAGAATAGTAGGCTAGGCTAGGCTAGGCTAGGCTAGATAGGCTAGAGTAGGCTACGCCAGGCTAGGCTAGAGTATGCTAGAGTAGAGTACAGTAGAGTGGAGTAGAGTAGCATACGCTAGGCGAGAGTAAAATAGAGTAGAGTAGAGTAGAGTAGGCTAGAGTAAGCCAAAGTAGAGTAGAGTAGGCTAGGCTAGAGTAGAGCAGAGCAGTAGAGTAGAGTAGGCTAGGCTAGAGTAGAGCAGAGCAGAGCAGAGTAGAGTAGACTAGGCTA
>APFE031482365.1:0-13704 GCA_000404065.3 Pinus taeda
ACGGTTAGGGACACAGAAGTGACTTCACTTGTGTGTGGAAGAGCAATAAGGAGTTGCAGCTAGCAAGTAAATAAAGCCATGTTTTCTTGGTTGAAAGGAGTATCAAGGCATCTATTTGGAGCAGCCTAGTTGTAGGAGGGCCACAAATAGCAAAAGAAGGGCCGCAAGCCCGTATTAGGCTGGCTGAGTGCAAACAGAGTAGGTTGAGGGTTGTTAAGGTTTGCAACAACAAGATAAAGGAGGTTTGAAGGCTATTAGTTGCCCAGGAGAGTAGGCTTCAAGGTCTAAGTGTGCTACAACAAGGGAAAGAGGTGCTAATTGCATGTGTTGATGGAGGCAGAGGTCTAAGGAGAAGACCTAGTGCTAAAAGAAGATTTTTGGTGGTTGTTGCAAGCAAAGAAAACTAACAACAAGGTAAAGAAGATCACCGCAAAGGACAACAGGTAAGCAAATTGATTTATTAAGCAAAGGATTGTCTTAATATTTTTTTGTTTGGGTAGGTGAGAGGCTAAGGGACTTGGAATCAACCTAAGTTACACGAAACGAGGAAACGGGTACGAGTTTTCGAAACGGGCACGGGTACGAAACGTGACCTCCCCAAATTTTGGAAATGGGGAAACACAATATATATATATATATATGTATATTAGGACATTTAAGAAATATGTGAAATCATAAAGCATATATGATACATTCTAATTTATTACATTATGATTAAATTGTCAATTGTCAATGCATAAACTATAAGTCTCTAAATTTACATCACATTTACTCATGAATGATCACATAATGAAAATAGCGATATCAAAAATCAGCCACGAGAAATTTCTAACTTCTTGTCTCATGCTTGATTGCAAGTCTCCTCCTACATAGTCGAACGACCTCAGTGCTCTTGATTAAATACAAGTTCCATACCCTAGTACCCTACGTGCTCTTGATCACTGGGAGTCTCCCTTGCATAGAGGGCTTGGTTCTCTTGATTAAATACAAGTTTCATACCCTAGTACATGACAAAATCCAATGGAAACATTATAATCCCCCCAATCTAGAAATCCTGAAAAACAGACAAGTCTGTTGCATTTTGAGTTAGATCTAAAATTCTACTTTCTCCATATGAAATCCAATGAGGGTGAAACCAGTCAAACATCCTGAGTCATTTCATGGTAATGTTAGAAATTTTAGTAAAAGTGACATTCTCCTTTATTACTTATAGAATTTAACATTACTATGAACTACATATCAACACTAGGGCCATGGGCTTGAACATAAGGCTGCCCCACTCAGAGGCATCTAGAAGCATCCAGAAGATATTTTAGTCGCCCAATAAAAAATTAGAAGCGAAAATGTAAAAGAAAAATACAAGAAAAAGTCAAGTTAGAAGAAGAAACTCCACCGTATGGCCTGGAAACGTGTTTCCGACTGTACTAGCCATGTTTCCTCCTCGAGAAATGGGCCAGTACGACCGGAAACGCGTTTCCAGGCCGTACGGTATGAGTTTCCTCGTTTGCGTTTCATTTCCGGCTAGAAACGGACCCTTCTCCAACGCTTCCTGCAACTTAGGAATCAACGCTAGGTTATTGGTCAAAGGATTGAACTATATTTTGGCATTGTATTGGGGATTCTAAAGGGCCATGATCCCAGTACGAAAACCTTAAGGTTTTCTTATTGATGGACTAAAAAGGAACAAGTTTTGGTCCATAAGTTCTTTTGTACTAAACTGATCTCATTGTTGTTATATTTCTGCTATGCAAGTCTTTTTGAAGTTAGGCACTGCTAGTGTGTTTATGTTCCTAGTTAAGGCATAGACCAGACGTAGGGTGTTGGAAATATTAAGAGGTGGGGTGAATCAATATTTCTTTTACAATTGTTAATTTATGCCAGTTAAGATCACTTAAAAAACAAAACACAAAATGAACAACAAATAAATATTTTTATTAATCATAATACCGAGGACTCCAATCCTTTTTTACAATAATTCAAGTTTTGATTAGTACAATCACACTTTAGGGCTCCAATCCTAGATGAAGACTTCAATCTTCAATTCAACCAGGCTTCAACCTATACTTCACCGAGCACCAACTTGGTCAACTTGAGGACTCCAATCCTCTAGGGATCCAACCCTTTATTCTGGCTTAGGCTCCAACATGGTCTTCGTGAGGACTCCAATTCTCTAGTTCTCCAACCCTTTGCTTCAATTCTTCAAGATAGGTTCAATGGCTTTTGTCAAGGCTCCCAATATCTTCTGTAGCAAGCCCTGACAATGTCTTCAACAATTCCATCAATTAATCTTCAAAACACTTTTGTTCATCAATGATGACTTTAGTAAGTGTCACGAATACTCTTCATGATACCCAATCAATCTTCTCCAAAGTTAATCCATTAGGGCTTTCAATTATGCTTCACGATCTCCAAGAATGCCTTCAAGGACTTGCTTCTACATGTGTCTCCAATAGGCAATAAAAGCTTCTATATGGCTCTCCAAGGTGTGCTCCAACAATCCTTTAGGATGTCTTCACTAAACTTCTTCAAAATACTCTCCAAGATCTCCAAGGTTCCAAAGCTCCAAAAATAGATTTCAAAGCTGTTGAAGAAACTTTCAGAGGTCTAGTTGCTTGCTTCAATAAATCCTCGATAATGGTGTCTCCAAAATGAGTTCAAGGATGCCATGTAATGATCCTTCAACAAGTCTCCTAAGGTTGCTCCAACACGGGTTTTAGATACAATCCCAGGTTTTCAATAAGTCTCAACAAGCTTCAAACTATGCTTGGTTCTACAAGGCTTCAACAATGCTTCAAGATGTCTTACTAGTGTTTATGACACTGTTCCATCATCCAAGGTCCGCACTTAATACTGTTCCTTGAAGAAAGACTTTGTTGTAGACTAATAACAAAGATTTGAATCAAATTTAATTTCTAATAACACTGTCTGCAAAGAAGATCTGTAAAGAGAATCTCAATGTTGTGACTTCAAGAAGGTGTCACTATAGATCCAAATTTGTTTTCAAACGTGGCACCACAGATCCAAGAAATTTCATCACAGGTTTGATTTGCTTGTCTTTTGATGAATGGCCACAGGTTTGAAGTGTTTCCTCAGATCCGAGCTGCCTGTCTTTTGATGAATGTGCACAAGTCTGAGTCAGCTGTCTCCATAGGTTACAGGTGTGATTATTCCACTGCTTAGGGCACCCAACAGACTTGTTCAACCCTCCAATTCTACTTCAATTGTCCATTAGATGTCCATGATCTTCCCTTCTTAATCTCATGCTCCCACACGTTGGTGCCTAAGCTAATTTCTAGCCCTGAAATGGGCCTCATGACACCCTTCTATGGCATTGAACAAGGCTTAGGCCTTTTGCAATTAGCCCAACAAACTTCGGCCTCTAAACGATTGTCAAACCATGTACAAATAGCCTAGAATTACCTTTAACTCATGCGGCCTGCCTCTACTCCTACTTAGACTTGCCAAAGTCACAAAAAATATCCACAAATTATCGTCAAACTTACTCGGCCTTGTCTTTGTTGAGTTGTGGCTGCCTCAGATGATGTATTTAATGCAATGATGCACTTTGGAGTTTGGACATGCTCTGCTCTTCACTTTCTTTTTATCTATGTGTTTGCTATGCGATGCTATAGGTCTGAGTCTGCTTTTAGTTCCTTTTTGTGTATGCCCTTCGAATCACACTACACCAATTAGAGTTTAAACATATATTTATACTAATTTGATTTTGTTTGAATAGTCATGTCCCTTGGGACGGAGGGTTGACTTGAACCTTTGTAGGTTGACTTGTGTATTAGACGACTATGTTTTTTATTTTATTTGAGAAACTGACCTGTGCATATATCATAAGGTTGCTACAAGTGGTGAGAGCTTAAGGTATCTTTAATTAGGGCTTAAAGCATCTTTGTTCATTAGGATTTGCATGCACTTATCATGCTTTATTCTTCATTCATTATTGCGCCTAGCCAACATAGGATATCTTAGGGGCTTAGGATTTCCAAACACTTTAAGGCTTTATGATTTTTCATCTAGGACAAAAATGCACTTAAGTCATCGTCCATACATCAAAGACTTTATTCATGTTAGGGTATACTTCAACTAGGTTATGCCTCAACTTGGGTATGCATCAAAGGTTTGTCATGTGTATTAACAACTAGGGTTTAACATTATGACTTAGAGCTTCAAACAATTTAGGGTTAGGGTTTTGCAAGCTAGGGTATAAACAACTAGGGTTTACATTAATTTAGGGCTAGCATTTCTAAGGCATGTAGTTTAGGGTTTCAGCATCTTCAACAAGGTTTACGGTTTCATCTTCTTCAACAAGAGTTTCATGCACTATTAGCATTTAGCAAATATATCTAGGGTTGGCCAATAAGGCTAGGGTTTCGTCATATGGCTTCATTAATGCATTTGGTACGCAGAGTTGTCATCTTCAACGATGCTAGGGTTTCCTCCTTGGCACCTAAGGTTTGCAATCGACACCTAGGGTTTCATCTAGGGCATGCTTCAACAGTGCACTTAGGATGCCACTTTATTGGCATCAATGACAACTTTATCCATCATATGGTGCATGGAATTCTAACAACAAAGGGGTAGGGGGTTTCCAATGTGGACACACAAACCCCAGTTGTCAAACAATCAACTTCTCATGACCTTAAAGCACACATATAGGGGTTTCAAAAAGCCATGTCTAAACTCCAATGTGGACATTTTTGTCCTCCACAAATGAACAACTGGATTCTTCAAACATCATCCAAAGTGTACAAGTAGTTTTCTAATCTTCTTTGCGTGCAGACATGTAGGCTGGCCTAATATTTGGGGATAGAATAAGCTCTCCAATTCTCTCATATCTAACCAAAATTTAATCATATTGGAGTTGGCCCGTAGGTCATATAGGGCTGCCAAAGATCTACTCGCACTTCAATCATGCATTTTAAGGTCGGCTTGTGCAAAGATATTAATGCGATTTGTAGATGAAGTCGACTATATAGGTCAATCTTAATATCTATTCTCTTCATCACAAGATGCATTTGGCACTCTGTTCTACAACATCTATTTGAGGTCAGTTTGCACTTTTTTTTTGTCTTCACCTTGTTTCAGACTGTTTCTCAACCCAACAACCTCCTTCAAGAGACCTTACCAAACATAGCAAAAAAATAAACCAGCATTGTCAACCATTGTTGTTTGCTCTTGACTTCAGCAGCTTAAGGTCATAGACTCATAGTAGTAAAGAAACTACTTTGTTGCAGAATCCACACAATTTAATAGTAGTAGATCAGTTGTAGATTTCATTTTAAGGTTAATGACAATGTTGGGTACTGGATGAGCATTCACTGCCTTAGGACATGATTTCAATGTAACCTCTTCATCCCGTAAATATATATATATAGTGTTGTTTAGCAACTCATTTAAGAAAGGGCAGGCAAGAGTTTCAGTTCTCCAAAACTATACAGCAACATCTATCACAATGGCAACTATACCTGTAGTGTCTATTTCAGAGTCTGGACCAAGAAATTCTATTTTGAAATTATTTTAAGGTGCTGTATATGTGATTTTCCCTTAGTATTGGATCTATGTCTCCAATTTGCGCATTTATGTGACCTTCCATTTCATGCAGGTCTGGTCAATAGTCCTGCATTTTTAGTAGAAGTGCTTTATTTGCTTGCTTGAACCCTACAATTTTATCATCAACTGAATGATTCTCCAACAAAGGTCACGCCGTAGACTGAGATACGACAATCAGGCTATTTATGAAGCGTGCCCAGGCATGTAAGATTAAGGTATGGTAGACATTCTGTTTGGTGGACAGAATTAGAGCTTGCCTGGAATGTTGCTTCTTTGCCAACAAAACTAATGATGTTTATCCTTGTCAATGATTGATGTCATTCCCTTATAAACAAACCATCATCAATGCCTTCCTACCTACAACATGTAAAATCACAACCAAACAAGTCTCCATTCTTATTGTGTCTTACTAGGACACTGGTTAGTTGGATATAATTTGTAGGAGATGACAACAATGTTTCAGAATAAAGTATGTATAGAATGTACCATTGCCCAGACTACATTGTAACCCAAGTAACCAAATCTATCAATGCAAAGATCGACATTGCCAATATTTTGCAGTTTGCTCCATCTAGAATTGAAAGCATATTGTTGATCTGCAAATGGAGTATGTTATGTAACCTGATGACTTTTCGAAGTGAGTTGATGATATGGAAATTTAGTACAACAGAGATGGGAAGCTGACATACTCAAGGTTAGCTCTTTAATGACCGATTTTAACTTCTTTCTTGACCTGTTGATGGCAAGCTTCTATGCTGCATCATCTATTCCTTTTTTTTTTAATTATTCCAAAAAGGTATTTTGAGGACTCCTACAGTTCCCCTAGACATTGATGTGTAACATCTAGCTTCAACTTGGAGAGAAGTGTCATTCTTGGAGGTGCTTGAGAACCTTAGAATCTCATCATCCAAGAACAAAATCTGCATGCAATAAATATGTCCTTGTGTGACCAGCTTTGAGGTTAAGGTTTTCGTCATTGTGTTTGTCATAAAACTGACCACCTTCCCTAAGATTTGAGATGCACATCTTGTTACAACTTTCACTGCTAATATGTGCTTCCATCACCAAGGGTTTTCCAAATGGTTTCTCAAAATATTGACTGCTCGTAGGCAATTTTCAGCAAGTTAAGGTTGCTGCTATTTCACTTCTAAAAGATCTTCATGTATATGTTTGGCATCAATAGCTTAATCTCTAGGGCAATTTGAGCTGTTTTGGTCAGTTTGTGTGCGTAAATCTGCCCCTGGAGTAGGAAATCCATCATTAGTTTATACGAGGCTATAGGTGCCCCTAATCATCCCATAACTGCCACCAAAATGTGTTTGTGAATGTCTGTCCTCAAAATCTGTCTTCAAATATAATTCCAAGCTGCCAGCAGTTCTCTTATATTCATCTTCTAGGGGACCAGGGCTGTAGTCTCTCACATGAAGTTTGTCAAGAAACGGCCCCTCATTGTGATACTAGTCATAAAAAACTGGTGTCCCACCGAAACACCAGTTTTCCCCATTCTGTTTTAGGTGCACAAATAGATAAGGGCACATATGGTCATCAAAATTGTTCTCTTCTGGGTCAGTAGTACCTTTAGTGGATCCAACAACATTGTCTTCATGGGGAGCCAAGACATCTTGCTTTAAGGATGTTTCATCTCTATCAAGACCCTTGTCATCATCTTTTTCGCAAAATTTTTCCATAATGTTTTGATCCAAAATCCCCTTTTTGATCAGCGTCATCTACATTATAACCAGAGTCTTCAAAAGGATTATAGGCTGCCCTTGCTGCAGATTTGTGGCAATTATATCTTCTACACTGTCTTTGTGGTGGTGTTCATAAGTGTCTTCTTCAAGTTCAACAATGTCTTTATCTCCATTATTGCTGCCATAAATTTTTCTTTTGAGACAACAGAGACATCATTAATGGGTCCAACAACATTGTCTTAATGGGGAGCCAAGACATCTTGCTCTAAAGATGTTTCATCTCCATCAAGACTCTTGTTATGTTCATTTTCACCAAGTCGTTCCATAATGTTCTGATCCAAAATCCCCTTTTGATCATTTCCATCTACATTATCACCACAGTCTTCAAAAGGATTATGCGGCTGCCCTTACTGCAGATTTGTGGCAGTTATCTCTGGCACACTGTGTTTTTGGTGGTGTTCATTCGTGTCTTCTTCAAATTCAACAATATCTTTATCTCCATTATTGCTATCACAATTTTTTTCTTTTGAAAGAACAATGTCATGATTACATTTTGGAAGAAACCACAATCTTTCTCTTTTATCCAAAGTGTCCTTTCTTTCAAGGAAGTTAGATGGACCTTTGTTTAGATTACATTGATGGTTATCTATGAAAAACATGAACAAAAGGTCCATTTCCATTTTTAACCCCCATAAAACTTGCACATAAAAATATAAATTTGAACATAAATGCAATTTGTACCCTTTTTACAATGGAGTTAAAAGGAGTTGTCAATGTGAGATGTCAAATGCAGTTGAAATACAATAAAGTAGGCAAGACTTTCAGCGCTCCAAAAGCTATACAACAACATTTATCACAATGGCAGCTATATCTTTAATGCATATTTTAGAATTTGGACCAAGAACTTCTTTTTTGGAATTATTTAAATGTGCTATAGATGTGATTTAGCCTTTGTTCTGATCCAAAATCCCCGTTTGATCAGCCTCATCTACATTATAACCAGTGTTCAAAAGGATATTGGGACTGCCCTTACTGTAGATTTGCGGAAATTATCTCTTCCACAATCTTTGTGGTGGTGTTAATTTGTATCTTCTTCAAGTTCAACAATGTCTTTATCTCCATTATTTCTGCCAGAAATTTCTTCTTTCGAGACAACACATGCAACATTAGTGGATCCAATAACATTGTCTTCATGGGAGTCAAGACATCTTGCTCTAAGGATGTTTCATCTCCATCAAGACCCTTGTTATCTTCATTTTCACAAAGTTGTTCCATCATGTTCTGATCCAAAATATCCTTTTGATCAGCCCTCATCTACATTATAACCACATTCTTCAAAAGGATTATGGGGCTGCTGCCCTTGTTGGAGATTTGTGGAAATTATCTTTGGGACAGTCTTGGTTGTCGTGTTCATTTGTGTCTTCTTCAAATTCAACAATGTCTTTACTTCCATTGTTGCTGTCACAAAAATTGTCTTTTGAGAGAACAGAAACATCATTACATTACGTTTAGCTTCAATCACTTTGATTATTATCTATTAAAAACATGAACAAAAGGTCCATTTCCATCTTTAACCCCCATACAACTTCCACATGAAAATTTAAAGTTGAATATAAATGCAGTTTTTACCAATTTTACAATGGAGTAAAAAGGAGTTGACAAGGTGAGATGTTAAATGCCATTGATGTACAAAATGGCAGGCAAGAATTTTAGTGCTCCAAAACTATACAACTACATTTATCATAATGGTAACTATATCTTTAACATTTATTTTAGAATTTTGGACCAAGAACATTTATTGGAATTATTTAATTGTGCTATATATGTGATTTGCCCTTAATATTGGATCTATGTCTCCAATTGGTGTAGTTCTGCGACCTTCCATTCCCTATAGGTTTGGTCAATAGTCTTGCATTTTTAGAAGTTGAATTCAAGAATTTTAGTGCTCCAAAACTATACAACTACATTTATCATAATGGTAACTATATCTTTAACATTTATTTCAGAATTTTGGACCAAGAACATTTATTGGAATTATTTAATTGTGCTATATATGTGATTTGCCCTTAATATTGGATCTATGTCTCCAATTGGTGTAGTTCTGCGACCTTCCATTCCCTATAGGTTTGGTCAATAGTCTTGCATTTTTAGAAGTTGAATTGGTTCATATGTCTGCTTGAATCCAAAAAATTAGAATCAACTGAATGATTCTACAACGAATGCCATGATGTAGACTCATATTAACAATATCACTTAAAACATAACCATGCGATATCTAATTTATGAAGGAATCGTTCCCATGCATGTAAAATTAAGATACGGTGGACATTTTGTTTGGTGGATAGATATTAGAGTCTGGCTGGAATGTTGCTTCATAACCAACAATTGTAAATAGCAAATCCACCGAAGATCGTTCTTGGCAATGATGGGTGCTATACCCTTATAAACCAACCAATGTCAATACCTTCCTCCCATACAAGTTGTCGTTCTTATTGAGTTTCATTGGTGTTGATGTTTGTAACTTGGGTAGGTACTTTTGGACAGGAAGAAGTGTATATAGGTGTGCAATAGTCGCCCGAAGTTTCCTTAGGACACTTGAGCTACTTGCTCAAGTGTGAGCAAGTTGTTTATGTAACTTAGCCTAAATCTAACTTTGGAAATGCACATAATTAGAGTTTGGCTAGAATGTTGTTTCATTACCAACAATTGTAAACAACAAATCCACCAAAGATAGTTCTTGGCAATGGTTGGTGTGATACCTTTATAAATCGACTAGCATCAATACCCTCCCCCCAACAACATCTCAAAATAGAACTATACAATTGCCATTCCTAGAGTCTTAATGGTGTTGATGTTTGTAACTTGGGTAGGTACTTTTGCATAGGCCTAAGTTTTTATACGCGTACAAAAGTCGCCCAAAGTCTCCTTATGACACTTGAGCTACTTGCTCAAGTGTGAGCAAGTTGTTTATGTAGCTTATCCTAAATCTAATTTAGGAAAAACACATAATTAATTATGGTGGCTATTGAGCCATTAATCCATTCATTGATCTTAAGTGAGGTGAGATATAATGTCAATCTTCAATCACTTTAGAGATTAGGGTTAGGGATTTAACTCAATGTTATAAAAGCAAGACAAAGTAGAGGAGAAAGACACCATACAATAGTACAAGACATTGAGAGAGACGTTCAGTGGTAAGTGGAGGACTTCCATTTTACTGTGTTGGGTTCTAGGAAAGTGTAAAAGTGCAACATGAAAGATTGAGATTAGTGAAGGAGATTGAGGACAGATCCAGGTTATGATGTAATTTTGTTTGCTTTAGTTTGGCCATTATCCCAACATGGCAACTCAAGTAGATTTTGATTGAGTTATTAATGAAGAACCGATTTTGTTGGGCATGTCATATGTGATTGAGATTGGTGTAATTTTGCTTCTTTCAATTGTGTAAAGAATCTAGTTGTGCATTTATTTAGTAGATCTGTAATCTACTAGGTTAATAAAGTGATGGGTGCTAGGTCCACGAGAAATTTAACATGGTATCAAAGTTTGAAACTCTGAGAATTGATCTTTGAATCATGTAGGAAGCTAGCTTTGTATAGGGACATTGGAGCCATGCTTGACTTTGATCATATGAGTCCTAAAACTTTTTCAGGCCAACAAGGTCTTGTAGAGGTTGTATGACATATGACAACTGAATAGGGTTTGCCAATTTAGTGGATCACCATTTGAAGTGGCTGACAAGCCAACTGCCAGCCAACCCACCTAGTTGTCCATAACAAGGGAGTAGTTTGCAAGCATAGACCGAAGGTCGACCAACAGTAGGGCACAGGCATATAAGTAAAAGGTTGAGGCGCAACCATTATAGCAGAATCATGGACGGATTACAGACAAGGTGAGGTCACTTTGTACCTAGGGACAAAAGAAGCTCATGCTGTGGGAGTGTGTAGTTTCCAAATGGAAGAAGTGTTGAGGGTGTGGAGAACCAACAATCGGGAAAGAACACGATAGAGACGGGTGATAGGCCTTGGGATGTGAGGCAGAGTGGTCAATTGACGACATAAGGCAGTGATAGAGGAGATTGCCATGGATGCACATGTGGGCAGAAAACAAGCAACCAAGAGTAGAATTGGAGTTGTTGCTTGAGGTCTGGTTAGTGACAATCAAAACAAACCCTTGTAAAGGAGAACAATCGTTGGTAGCATAGGCTAAGTTGAGGATAGGCCAATAGGAAGTAGTGTCGAGGTTAAGCAATTAATCAAAGTTGTGGGTGGAATCAACAACAATAGTTGATAGTAAGCTCCAGGAGCACTGGCACCATGTGAGACAACTGCCTAGCCAGTTGCAGGACTAATATGAGTAGGGTAGGGGACCACTACTATAGGACTGTAAAGGAAATGTGTGCTGTAACAACTAATCTAGGATCGGTCTTCATAATTATGTTTGATGTAAAAACAAAAAGAAGAAAAATAAATTCTTACTTTTCAAGCATGGGTTTCATGCTCAAGTCAAATGATTATTTTAATGAAGCATGTTCTTCACCCTTCTAGGGTTTATTGAGTGAAAAGAATATTTGTCATGAGTTAAACTATTGTACTAGAGTCAAGTCCCATTTGCAATTTTGAAAGAAGTAAGAAAAAGAATTTTATTTGTGTCAAAATAGTCATTTTTGTCCCCACATGACCAAGTCGTCCCTAGCTGGACAAGTCAGCCTTGGAAGGGACCCATTCAACCTCCTGGATTTTTATAAATATAGTGCAACTCGTCCTCATTTGGATGATCATAGTCAATTTCGATTTTTGTGCCAAGAAGAGAGAGAAAATCAATGAAAGACTAGAAGAACAACGAAAGTCAAAGGAGAGAGAGCAAAGGTCAAAGAAGAGGAAATTCTCTCATGTGCGAAGTTTTTGCCCTAGTTTCTATGACATGTGTGAAGGTACAAGTCTTTTGTAGGGGTCGAAATATTTTAGAAGTACTGCAAGTCCTAAAATCTAAGTTTGACCAAGATTTGAAGAGGTTTGACTATTGTTGACTGGTGAAGGAGGGCTGGCTTGGGTCTTGGACTTCTAACTTTGATCTAATTCTATAAGAAGAGAAGATTTATTGGGTTTTTCCCTTAGCTTGGAGCCTACTTGTGTTCATTGTCTTTTTATGATCTTCATGGTTTATGGTTTTGGTAATTATTTGATGAAAAGAACGTAATAAAAATAATAAGAAGCTAACACATATTCACAAGCAATTATCAAGTAAAGAGAAATCAACTCTAATTGTTGTCTTATAGATTTTTCGACATGGTATCAAAGCTAAGGTGAGGAGAAGGAAGCTTGAAGATCACTCTTGTTGGCATAAATGGAAGACATTTCTACAAAGCTACTTGGAGGACATCATTTGCATAGGGAACAATGAAAGGAAAGAAGACCCAAGGACCATCATTCTTGAAGGACTACTACATCAACTATCCATATCTCTCTCTATCATTGAAGGTTCTTGGTTACTTATCATCATTTTGAAGAAGATCATCATCTTACCAATCTCTCTCTTCTTGGAAGCTCTTTGATCATCCCTTATTGTTGGATGACATATCTATAGAAGTCATCAATCAAGGAACATCAAATATTCTTGGGAACATCATCCATACGTGTGAAGGTACAAGTCTGTTGTAGGGGCCAAAATATTTTAGAAGTGCTACAGGTCGTAAAATCTAAGTTTGACCAAGATTTAAAGAGGTTTGACTATTTTTGACTTGGTGAAGGAGTGTTGGCTTGGGTCTTGTGGGAGGTATTGGTCTTGGAATTTGGGTCTTGGATTTCTCACTTTGATCTAATTCTATAAGAAGAGAAGATTCATTGGGTTTGCCCTTTGTGGGGTTTTGCCTTAGCTTGGAGCCTGCTTGTGTTCATTGTCTTTTTATGATCTTCATGGTTTATAGTTTTGGTAATTGTTTGATGAAAAGAACATAATAAAAATAAAATGAAGCTAACACATATTCACAAGTAATTATCAAGAGAAATCAACTCTAAATGTTGTCTTATAGATTTCTCAACATGGTATTAGAGCTAAGGTGAGGAGAAGGCAGCTTGAAGATCACTCTTGTTGGCATAAATGGAAGACATTTCTACAAAGCTACTTTGGAGGACATCATTTGCATAGGGAAAAATGAAGGGAAAGGACCTAAGGACCATCATTCTTGAAGGACTACTACATCAACTATCCATATCTCTCTCTATCAGTGAAGGCTCTTGGTTACTTATCATCATTTTGAAGAAGATCCTCATCTTACCAATCTCTCTCTTCTTGGAAGCTCTTTGAACATCCACTTATTTTTGGATGACATCTCTATAGAAGTCATCAATCAAGGAACATCAAAGATTCTTGCGAACATCATCCACACTCTTGGAAGTATCATCATTGAAGCAATTTGAGGTTACTATTGTACTAGTCCAAGATTGCTTGG
>APFE031482368.1:39735-66977 GCA_000404065.3 Pinus taeda
TGTAATGATAGCAAAAATATTTAAGAAAAGGAAAGTATAACATGAACTGATAAACCAACATTTTGACCATTTTCAAATATTTATATTAATAACTCATTTTAAAAGATAATGTACTAAATAAAAGTTGTAAATATCCTGGTTGCATTTTGAGGTGATGTTTTGACCATTTTTAGATATTTATATTAATAACTTAACGCAGTCATATTAAAATTTAATTAACATAGTTTACAAATTATTGTAAATATTAGTATCGTGGATGTGGCGTAGTATTTGTAAATGAGTAAACATTTCAAATTTGGTTTTATATGAAAAAGAGATTTAGTATGCATAAAATGAAGCATTAAATTAAAATAATAATAATAAAACAATTTAATTCAATTTATTATTATTAAGTTTTCTTTTTTATATTAACAAAATTTGATGCAGGAGCATCCAGCTCTGAGGAGGCAGAATGAGGCTGGCAGTCTCAGAGAGAAACAGAACACACAGTCACTAGTATAACCGGACAGGTGTCAAAGCCTTGTCAGTTATTTTATTTCATTTACTTGTTTTATTTACTTTTTTAGTATGCTGATAGGATTCGGTTAAATAGGTTCGTACACTGATTCTGTCTTATTTAGGAATTAGAAATAGAAACATAACTGTTAGTTAAATTAATTTTCTTTAAAAGCATTGTATTAGTTATAGACAGTTAGATAAAAAAAACAGTTGCCCAAATCTGTTGGGACAGTTCCACTGAGAAAGAACAGTTAGGTTCTTTGAGTTTAAAGATAGCAGGGGTATGATTGTAAAAGGTTCCTCTCTCATATGAAAAAAAAAATACATAGAATGCTACAGTCATTTCCAAGATATTTTTTATCGTTTATTCGTTTCCTTATTCATCACTGTAATAGGCAAATTCTTGCATTATAATCTAAGTTCCTGTACAATCAAATTGTGTTTGAAATAAAAGACAGAGACAATCTGTAAGTGGAGCGGACGTGACAGTCACAGCACTATCCGACAGAGAGCCTACAAGGCTGTACACACAAGCCAACACCCAGACGAGTGCGTAGGAGAAGCGGACGCAAACAGTTCAGACATTCCCATAACCAGTGGACAAAAACCTGTGCATACAAAAAAGGAGAAATACAGGTATTTCTAAGAGCCCCCTGATTAATTAAAGGCCGAGTAAAGTGCCGTAGCAAGAGTAGCACAATATTGTATCATTTCAAACGATTATACAAACCCTCATATACTGTTCAGTATAGCCAATAAATCAACGCATTATAACAAAACAAGAATTTAAAGAACAGAACCAGAATTACAAATTCCATATTCGAGCAGCAATGATACAATAGAATAATGTTTAAGAACTGGCATAGCCATCAACGGAGCAGAATCTTGAACAACACAAATATATAACCAGAAGCCAAATAGTTACAGCCGTAATCATCAACTGAGTCAACAGACAAGGGTTTGGGTAAACCCTAAGGTTTTACATAGCTGGGAGACAGAAAGTGATAGGAGGAGGGTTTCAACACCCTGAACTGTTCAAAACATACCAAATAACTCTATATAGTGCGACAGCTTAAAAGCCCGTAAAAACCCAACAAGGGTTTGAGTAAGAAGGAATTCGATAATCATATACAGGAGAAAGGCCGAGGCCATAATCAACGCCAACGAGAAACCACTAAACAGATAACCATAGCACCCTATTGTTCCACTGTAGAGGCGAGCTAACCTAAGAACAAGAAGAAATCTACAAATAACTACAGTCATATATGTGAAGACACTACCCGGAAAGAGTGTGAGGAGAAGTCGGTTAGGAGCACCGCGAGCACAGGCCAGTCATCTGGACTCACCTACAAATCAAACCAACAAAGGTTAGAGACCCGTAAAAATACATATATGGGCATTTAAAATTGAAAGAAAAAACCAGAAGACCTAGGAGCCGAGAAGGGTACAAATACAACCATAAACAAAACCTGAAAGACAGTGGCAGAGGCGGTTAAAATTTGAAGGAGAAAGGCGGAAATACTATATCAAGGAACCATTCCTTACCTACACATTAGGGACGAAGTGCAGGACCTGGAGAACGGACCTGCCATGGAATGAAACAAACAGTTAACTAGCTTGAAACAGTGTTGACCTCAAAACAAAAATAAACAAACAAATATACAGTTAACCAGTTGTCATCGAGCAGAGCCGAATGTGCCTTCACAGGCCGTCAAGAACTCACCGCCCATAACCATTGAAGCCGAGAGATAGCCACGGAGTCGATATCCGAACCAACACACAGAGAACCAGAGGTTCCTCACAGACAGAGCAGGTTTCGGCGCGGCAGAACAACAACAATGACAGAATGACGGAGCATGAGTTAACAAAAGTCAGGTTGGTGTGAAAAGAACCGGTAGGTGTGGGTGCAACCGGTCAAAGACCTTTCCCGAACCCTAAAACCATTTTCGAGGAGAGTACCAACATTTAAGGTCAACCATAAAGAGCGTCCGGACGCGGGCCTTTGTCAGAGATATTTTGTGTTAAACGGCGGGAAGCCATCATAAGTGGTATCAGAGCTAGTTTCTTGAGTTAGAACAAATGGAACAGGTAGAAGGTGAAGGTGAAGCAAGAGGAAGGAAGAGGAAGAGGACGAGTAGTCCACAGGCCAGTAGATGCTGGATTGCGAGAGGAGATACGAGTTTTGCATGAAAGATTGGTAGTGATAGAGGCTGGAGGAAGAAGAAACCCAGCAGATAACAGTGATGAAGAGACAGTTGAACCAGAGGAGGATGAGTATGAGGGAGTAACACCGGAACTGAGATTATTAAAATCAGTTTTGCTGTCCAATCATAAGCCAAGGCATGAGTTGCCTACCTATGACGGAAGCTTATCGGCAGATGTGTTGTTAGATTGGCTAAGTGAAGTGAATAAATTCTTTGAGTTTGAGGAGACCAGCGAAGACAAACAAGTAAAGTTTGCCGCCACCAAGCTGAAAGGACATGCGTCCTTATGGTGGGACAGCGTTCAGGCGGAAAGGAGAAGATTAAACAAACAGCCAATCAAGAAATGGGCCAGGATGGAAGCAAAGCTGAAGGAGAAGTTCCTACCGAAAGATTATCAGATTATGTTGTATAGATAGGTACAGAACCTGAAACAAAGAGGAATGATTGTTAGGGAGTTTACAGAGGAGTTTTATAAATTGAATCTGCGAGCAGGGTATGTGGAGGATACCTCAGAGAAAACAGCCAGATTTATAAATGGCTTGAGGGGAGAGATTTTGGACGAAATTGGCATTCTTTCACCACAAACATTGGATGAAGCCTATCAGTTTGCACTGAAGGCAGAGGAGAAGATAAATAGGAAGCAGAACACCAGGAGGGGAGGTGGTTCTGGCAGAGGAAAAGGCAAAGTTTATGGTAGAGGTAGAGGTGCAAGTCCAAATGAGGAAGGCAGCAGTTCCAAATCTGCTGGTACAACAGATAAGGACAACAGCAACAGGGAAGGACGACCAGCTCAAAGAGGACGAGGATTTGGTCGAGGCAGGGGAACTGTCCAATGTTACCGTTGTCATAAATTGGGACACAAGTCATATGACTTTCCGGAAGGTGAACCAGCAGGCGGAAGAGGCACCTATGTTGCTCAACGAGAGGATGTTGAGGAGACACCTCAAGAAGCGAAGAATACACCAGAGACAGGGGAAGCCTTGGTGTTAAATAAAGTGTTGTTGAAGCCAGCAAAGGAAGTTGCAGAACCAGATCAGCGAAAGGCTTTGTTTCGCACTGTTTGCAAGTCACGAGGTAAGTGTTGTAAGGTGATCATTGACAGTGGGAGTACCGATAATCTGGTAGCTGTGGAGATGGTGGAGAAGCTGGGATTAAAGAAGCTGAAACATCCCACTCCCTACAAAGTATCGTGGCTGCAGAAGGGGCATCAACTGTTAGTAGATGAACAGTGTGAGGTGGAGTTTCAGATTGGTAAGTATAAGGACAAGATCCTTTGCGATGTCATGCCAATGGATGTCTGTCATTTGCTGTTAGGACGACCTTGGCAGTTTGACAGAGGCGCAGTTCATGATGGGAAAACTAACTGCTATAAGTTTGTGAAAGATGGGATCAAGCATATGCTTTTACCCATCAAAGAGGAAAATACAGCAGAAGCTAGTGGAGTGAAAGCACTGCTGTTAGGTGGGAAATAATTCATAAAACAGATTGAGGACATCGAGATAAATTTTGCTGTCATAAGGAGACCAAGAGTAGTGGTACTCCACACACAGATTTCAGATTTACCAGAAGAAGTTCAGAGGTTGCTGCAGGATTTTGGAGACATTGTGGTGGATGATCTTCCAGATGAGTTGCCACCTAGGAGGGGTATTAGTCACTGCATTGACTTTATACCAGGGGCAATCCTGCCAAATAAAGCAGCTTACCGCATGAGTCCTAAGGACCATGAAGAGATCACGAAACAAGTCCAAGAGTTGTTGGACAAAGGTTTGATTCGGGAGAGCATGAGCCCATGTGCAGTACCTACTGTTTTGGCTCCAAAGAAGGGAGGAGAGTGGAGAATGTGTACGGATTCCAGGGCTATTAACAAAATTACTGTTAGGTACAGGTTTCCCTTACCTAGGATGGACGATATGATGGATTGTCTGAGTGGAGCGACTTATTTTTCCAAGATTGAATTGAAGAATGGATATCACCAGATCCGGATTCGTGAGGGAGATGAATGGAAAACCGCTTTCAAGACAAACGAAGGCTTATACGAATGGTTGGTGATGCCGTTTGGTTTGAGCAACGCTCCCAGCACGTTCATGCGTCTGATGAATGAAGTGCTAAAGGAATTTAACGGTAAGTTTGTAATAGTTTACTTGGACGATATTCTGATTTTTAGTAAGACCAAGGAGGAGCATTTCAGGCATTTACAGAGTGTGTTGAGAAAATTACAGCAGAACAAGCTGTTAATTAACTTGAAGAAATGTACCTTTTTTCAGCGGGAACTAATATATCTGGGTTTTGTTATTGCAGAGAATGAATTAAAGATGGACCCAGAAAAAGTGGCAGCTATAGTTAGCTGGCCTTCTCCTAAAATTTTGTTTGAAGTTCGAAGTTTCCCTGGACTTGCCAGTTTTTACAGGAAGTTCATTAGAAATTTCAGCGAGATTTGCGCACCAATGTTGGATACAATCAAGAAAGTGAATCAGCCATTTCACTGGACTGAAGCAGCAGAACACAGTTTTCAGATCTTGAAGAAGAAGATTACTGAAAGACTTGTGTTGAGACTGCCTGATTTCAACAAATTTTTTCAAGTTCGTTGCGATGCCAGTGGTACAGCCATTGGGGCAGTTCTTAGCGAGGAGGACAGACCAGTTGCTTATTTCAGCGAAAAGCTAAATGAGAGCCGACAGAAGTACTCGACCTATGACAAGGAGTTTTACGCCATTGTACAGGCTTTGAAGCATTGGCGACATTATCTATTGGGTAAGGAATTTGTTTTATTTTCTGATAATTCTGCGTTACAGTACATTATGCAGCAGCACAAATTGAACCATAAGCATGCAGCCTGGGTTGAGTACTTGCAAAGTTTCACGTTTGTATTAAAACACATTAGTGGGCAATCAAATAAGGTAGTAGATGCACTTAGTAGGAGAACATTACTGTTACAGGAGAGCACAATGCAGATCTTAGGATTTGAACACTTGAAAGAGCTGTATCCAACTGACACCGAGTTTATGGAGGCCTACGAGGCTTTCCAAAACCCGCTATTACGAAATGACAGCAAGTGGCTGGATTATAACCTACAGGAAGGATTGCTGTTCAAAGGAGGACAGTTATGTATTCCCAACTGTTCTATGCAGGAAAATATCATACAAGAAAAACACAGCGGAGGCCTGGCAGGACACTTCGAAATTGACAAGACCATTTCTCAGGTACAACATTTCTATTTTTGGCCTAAGTTGCAACGAGATGTGCAGAGGTATGTGGCTAGGTGTAAAATTTGTCAATTGGCAAAAGGTCACAGTTAGAACACTGGACTTTATATGCCATTGCCCATTCCTAGTCGACCATGGGATTCAGTCAGCATGGATTTCGTCTTGGGATTACCGAAGACACAACGAGGCTTTGATTCAGTGATGGTTGTAGTTGACCGATTTTCGAAGATGGCACACTTTGTACCATGCAGGAAAACCAGCGATGCTACTTACATAGCACATCTCTTCTTTACAGAGATTGTGTGGTTGCATGGACTTCCACAAACCATTATCTCTGACAGAGATGTCAAGTCCACAGGCCATTTTTGGTGAACTCTGTGGAAAAAATTAAATACTCAGCTGCAGTTCAGCTCCGCTTATCATTCGCAGATGGACGGGTAGATGGAGGTAGTGAACCGAAGTCTGGGGAATTTGCTTAGGAGTCTAACAGGTGAAAATTCCCGGACTTGGGCTCATGTACTGGCACAGGCGGAATTCGCATACAACGATTCCCCTAACCGTAGCACCGGATACAGTCCATTCCAAATTCTGTACGGCATGCATCCGCGAGGAGTGCACAAGTTACGAGATTTGGGGAAATTGGAAAAACGGAGCGCTGATGGAGAAGATTTCGCCCAAGCTATGAGCAAACTGCACGAACAGGTTAAGCTGAAACTATAGGACAACAGTCGGAGGTACAAGCAGCGAGCTGATACAAAACACCGGGAAGTTCAGTTTAATGTCGGGGATGAAGTTCTTGCGTACTTACGCAAGGAGCGGTTTCCAAAGCGAGAGTACAACAAGCTCAAATTTAAGAAGATCGGGCCCTGCAAGATCATTCGCAAATTTTCTGCGAACGCTTATGAGATACAGTTGCCACCAGGGATTGGTATTTCCCCTATTTTTAATGTGGCAGATCTGTTCCCTTATGTTGCAGGTTCAACAGATGATGCAGCAGCAGAGCCACCGCGGGACGCCAAATTGGAAGGAGATTCATGGACGAGACAGATGCCAATGGCACCACCCATCGAGATTGAGGGAATTCCGGACACACAGGTAGCTAAGCGCACACGCAGGAAGGAGTATTTGAGGTATTTGGTAAAGTGGAAGAACCATCCACTAGAGGACAGTTCGTGGCTTAATGAGACACAAATACAAAAGGCAGGCTACTCTGTTAACGACCTCATGGAACGGAGCCATGACTTTTTGTCACCCAGGGAGCCTGATGCAGGAGCATCCAGCTCTGAGGAGGCAGAATGAGGCTGACAGTCTCAGAGAAAAACAGAACACACAGTCACCACGTATAACTGGACAGGTGTCAAAACCTTGTCGGTTATTTTATTTCATTTACTTGTTTTATTTACTTTTCTTAGAATGTTGATAGGATTCGGTTAAATTAGTTCATGCACTGATTCTGTCTTATTTGGGAATTAGAAGCAGAAACATAATTGTTAGTTAATTAATTTTCTTTAAAAGCATTGTATTAGTTATAGACAGTTAGATAAAACAGTTGCCCAAATCTATTGGGACAGTTCCACTAAGAAAGAACAGTTAGGTTCTTTGAGTTTAAAAGATAGAAGGAGTATGATTGTAAGGGGTTCCTCTCTCAGATGAAAAAAAAAAGACAGAATGCTACAGTCATTTCCAAGATAGTTATTCATCGTTTATTCGTTTCCTTATTCATCACTGTAATAGGAAAATTCTTGCATTATAATATAAACTCCTGTACAATCAAGTTGTGTTTGAAATAAAAGACAGAGACAATCTGTAAATGGAGCGGACGTGACAGTCACAGCACTATCCGACAGAGAGCAAACAAGGCTGTACACACAAGCCAACACCCAGACGAAAGCGTAGGAGAAGCAGACGCTAACGTTTTAGACATTCGCATAACCAGAGAAAAAAATTTGTGTATACGAAAAGGAGAAACACAGGTATTTTTAAGAACCCCCTGATTAATTAAAAGTTGAGTAAAGTGCCGTAGCAGAGAAATAAAATATTGTATATTTTCATACGATATACAAACTCTCATATACTATTCAGAATATCAAGTAAAACAGTGCATTATAACAAAACGAGAATTTAAAGAACAGAACCAGAATTAGAATCAACATTCGAACAGCGAATGATACAATAGAACAGCGCTTCAAAACCGGCATAGCCATCAACGGAATAGAATCTCGAACAACATAAATATATAACCAGAAGCGAAATAGTTACAGCCGTAATCATTGACGGAGTCAACAGACAAGGGTTTGGATAAACCCTAGGGTTTTACAAAGTGGAGAAAATAGAAATTAGCAGGAAGAGGGTTCGAAACCCTGAACTATCCAGAATACAACCAAATAACTCTACATAGTGCGACGACTTAAAAGTCCGTAAAAACCCAACAAGGGTTTGAGTCAGAAAGAGTTCGACAATCATATACAGAAGTAAGGCCGAGGCAACGCTAGAAAGAAACCATTATACAGACAAATAGCAGAACACCATATCGTTCCTTAGCACAAGTAAACTATCCTAAGAACCAGAGACAACATACAAATAGCTACAGTAATATATGTGAGACACTACCCGGATAGAGCGCGAGGAGAAGTCGATTAGGAACACCGCGAGCACAGGTCAATCATCTGGTCTCACCTGCAATCAAACCAACAAGGGTTAGAGACCTGTATAATACATATATGAGCATTTGAAGTTGAAAGTAAAAGCAGAGGACCAAGAATCTTACCAGAAAACCCGGGAGCCGAGAGAATACCAATACAACCATAAAACCCTGGAAGACAGTGGCAGAGGTGGTTAGAGTCTGTAGAAAAAGGGCGAAAACACGATAGCAAGGAGCCATTCCTTACCTGCACATTAGGGACGAGGCGCAGGGCTTGGAGAAAGGACCTGTCATGAAACGAAACCGACAATTAACCAGAATGAAAACAGTGTTAACATCAAAGTGATAAACAGACAAATATACATTTAATCAGTTGTTATCGTGCAGAGCCAAATATGCCTTCACAGGCCGGCAAGACCTCACCTCCCATAACCACTAAAGCCAAGAGATAGCCACAGAGTCGGCATCCGAACTAGCACACAGAGAACCAGAGTTCCTCACAGACAGAGTAAGTTTTCAGTGCGGCAGAACAACAACAATGACGGAATGACGGAGCATTGAGTGACAAAAGTCGGGTTGGTGTGAAGAGAACCGGTAGGTGTGGGTGCAACCGGTCAAGACCTTTCCAGAAACCCTAAAACCAATTTCGAGGAGAGTACCAACATTAAAGTCAAGCATAAAGATCGTCCGGACGCGGGTCTTTTTGTCAGGGATATTTTGTTAAAGGCGGGAGGCCATCAAATTGTAAATCCAAACAATTTTTTGCCAAATTATAAACAATATAAAATATAAAAATAGATGAATTTAAACATATATTAAGTAAGGTGTTTAAAATTTCTTTAAAAAGAAATTAAAAGGATTTGTTTTATTGAATTAATCTATTGTTATACATCCATGGGGCTTTGGATTGATGGTGAATGGATGCACTTTTAATGCACTCCTTGTAATAGGTCACTAGTTCAAATCCTGCTTACCTATCAAATCCCGCTAATCTATTCTTATACATATTTTTATTATACAATTCTTTTTTTACAATGATAATTTATGAAGGAAAAAAAAGGTGTTTAAAAGTTCTCTAAAAAAAATTGAAAAGATTTTTTTTATTGAATTAATCTATTCTTATACATATTTTTATTATACAATGTTTTTTTGTAATTATAATTTATGAAAGAAAAAGAAAATGTTACAGTAAGATATTTAATATAACCTTTTATAATATAATTTTATACAATCCATATCTTATTTTTTTAACATATTGCAATATGTATGCAATATAATCATGAGAGTTTTTTCATTATTCTCTTTTATAATTATATTAATCTATTTCTTTAAAAAAAAATTGTTCAAACAATTCTCAATAACATATTAAATACATTTAATTATCTAAATTAATACGTTCGACCTAAAGGCATATACATTATACAAATTACTATAATATTAATAACAACCAATTACATTACCGATATTACACATATACATAATCTAAATTCCTACAATATTAATGACAGGAATTACATTTAAAACCCATATTTGTTCATTAGTCAATGAAATTTTATTCATCAATACACATGTAAATATTCATAATTATAGGTCACACCCTTTTTTTGAATCTAGGAAAATTTTCTATATTTTACAATGCTTTTAAACAAGTAGAAAATGGTGTGACATTCTTTACAATGAGCAGTTAATAGAACAACATATTCCACTTGTTACAACATATTCCACTTGTTTGGGTGCCAAAGTTAATTTATATTGTCACATAGTTAATTAGTGAATAAATAATTTAAGTTAATTATGAGTAGTTTAGATTAATGAATAATTATGATTAATTATAAGTAACTATGGTTTATTTAGGTTTATGAGTAATTGACTAATTCTATGTGTTATTTAGGTTTATGAGTAATTGGCTAATTCTATGTTTCAGTTTTTAGGTTTATTACTACTAATTTCTAGTAATTCTAATAAATAGTTATGATTTAAATATTTATTAATTATTTGTGATTTAAACAATTTCTCATTTACTACATATAGTTTTAATCATTATTGCAAAAGTTATCTGATTTCATTGGTGCAAACATTAATATCATTGTCAAATTAAATCATGAATTATAACTAAGATTTATGACTAATTATCATCAACTATGAGTTATTTAGCTTATGAGTAATTGACTAATTTTATGTTTTAGTTTTCAGGGTTAGGAGTAATTTATACTAATTTAGGTATGCGAATAAACAATTTCTGATTTAATAAATAATTTTGATATAAATATTTATTAATTATTTATAATTTAAACAATTTCTCTTTTAATAAAATACATTTTTAACCATTATTACAAAGCATAACTGATTTCATTAAAATTAAGTAATACAAAGATGATTATTTTGTATTTTTCTTAAATGTAAAAATTTTAATTAGCATATCTTTTATTTTATTTTATTTATTTTGAGGGAGATGAACAATTTAATAAATTACATAAAATTCAATTCACATTTTGATTTAGTTACTCATTTATTGATTTTATATATTTTTATTTGATGTATTATTATCTTTCATATATTAAAGAGATAACAATGGTTTTGATTAAATGTTTATATCTTTTATAAAAAAATAATATATATGATAAATTAAACTAATTTAAATATTTTTAAAATATTTAAATTTTATAGACACCTTTAAGATATTTAAAATTTTGAAAAAAATACTTGTATTTTTATTATTTAAAATTATAATAATTAAAAGATTATAAAAATAAAAGAAGATAATTTAAATAAATTTAAAAAATCAATAATATATTTTTTTTTTTCATTTGGAAATAAAATTGAATAAATTTAAAAATATTTGATAAATAAATCACTTTTTCTTTGAGAAAAAATAATTGGTATACATTATTTAACTATTAAGATTTAAATAATTAATATATTAAATCAAATACTAAATAATTTTTATTATCAAGAATCTTTAATTTAAAAATATTTTTAATATGTTTTATTTTAATAATTTATTAACTTATCAAAATCATAAAACTACAGATTTACTGTAATAATTTTATTAAAATTTTTCAACAATACACTTCACAAATTGCAAATAATTTTTTTTGGAAAAATGAATGCAACCTAATCTACAATGAGAAAGATATGATGAATGATGTTAGAACAAATTTGAAATAACCAGAAAACAACTTGATCAATTTTCTTCGTTCCATTAAATTGACTCCAGTTACAAAATATTGTTGGCTGCTGGCAGGTGGCTACCGTATATTCTCATGTCTCCAAATGGGATCCGAAAAAAAATATCAATCGAATTTCTGGTAATCATCATAGGTTTTACTTAATTAGAGTTTTAGGTCTCAGTTTCTTTGTGGCCAAACAATATATCGAGCATAATGTTACAGTTGCAGTATATATAGATTTTTTGCAGACCTTACGGCTCGTCGAAATCCATATATTTTTCAAGGACGTTTTCACAGACCTTACGGCTCTTTGAATGCGTCCTCACTATCGCCATGGCCGGTTGATTCATTTCTTCTATTGAGGGTAACCTAACCATCCCTTCTACCAAGGTTAAATGATCTTCAGTTCGGCTAGTTATCAAAAGAAAAGAAGGCGGTTCTTTGGCTTTGATAATGTCGGACTGCTGTATTTGATCAAATAATTACTCATGCCTTGAAAATGTATGTGGTGTTTGTGAGGTATTATTGAAACAGGGAGACATGATAATAAGAACCCAAACCTCGGGATACAAAACGCGTGTGAAAGGGACACATAGTTTTTGAGACCTAATCAATTAATTGATTCAATAAAGTAATCAATTAATTGATTCAATAAAGAAAGAGACTATGCATGAAATTGTTTCCTGTGGTCTTCTATTCTTGCCTTAGACATCATTGAGTTAACTTTCAAACTTTCAAAATATTTCAAAATTTAAAATCTCAGCTCAGCACACAACAAGCATAGACCTGAAGGCGCACAGGGAGTGTTGACAAGAATGGCCCACAAAAACCACATTTGCATAAGTTCCCGTGAGGATCATTATAATTTAAACTTATAATAAAAGGAATGCCGTAAGGATGGACACACATTTTTTAAACACGTAAACCTCCGAGATTGATAAAGTGCAGAATTTGGCTTACTTTACAAGAGTTTGAAAATATGCCAAATTTCTGATTTAATATGTGTATAATATACAACGCAAGGGGAGACCAGCGTAAATTTGAGATTGTTCGGGAATCATGGCTCGACATCCTCTGTGCATACAATCACAGAGGATACAATCAGGTCAAAAGTGGCTAGTATATTTTTAGGGTTTGAGCAATGAATCTCATTCATATATATATATATATAATTTATTTTTTGTATGGACTGTTCAACAATATTTTAGTAATAATGAATAAAGCCATTTCACATTAGAGTAATGACAAATCTAGTTAACAATGGCTATTGAAGACAGATCTAGGTAAGAAATTGTGCACCTTTCTTAGGAGATAGAAGCAAAGAGAAGCCCCTTCAAATAGTTCCATTAATCCTTGCACCAATCCTTCAACAATTCCAACACTGCAATCACTAAGAAAGGGTTTCTCCAATGCATCTTGAGGGAAACTTGAAAAAAAATTAGGTAGAGAAAAGGAAGGCTATGAAAGATTTTTCACCTTTTTTAGTAGATAGAAGCAGAGAGAAGCCCTTCAAATCTTTAGAGTAATCCTTCCAGCATTCCAGTAATCCTTCAACAATTCCAACAACCCAAGTGCTAACAAAGAAGTGCATGCATCCACTGAGCCTTTGATTATAATAGATTGAATGGGAATGAATAATAAGTACATTAAATATTTAATAACAATTAGAAAGGCTTAAGATGGAGTGGCATTCTTATTCTATTATTGCTCAAGGTTACAATTGGGCATAGAATAGAGAGTTATTCTATTATTCCTCCATGTTACAATGGTTACAAACTGGCATGGAGTGGAGAGATATTCTATTATTCCTCCACTTTACAATCAGAGATGGAGTCACCCAGTTATTATTAAGAGCATGAATGTTGAAATTGATGGACACATGTTTTTTGGAGTTATTACTTCCATTGGGGATTAATGGGTGAAATTGATGGACACCCACTTTTTGGACTTATTACTTCCATTGCGGATTAATGGTGAAATTGATGGAGACCTGTTTTTTGGAGTTATAGAGACACTTGTTCTTTGGAGTTATTATTAACAACACTAAAGGGTGATCATAAATAATACTAAATCACATAAATTACAAAACATATAAAATTATTATATATTAAACATGTTTTATATTAAATCATTTATATTATATTAAATTACAAATTATCAGATAAATGTAATTTACGATTACAAATTATTATGTAATAGTAATGTATGTTAAGCTGCACATTATTGTATTGATCAGGGTCTTAAAGACTAAAAAGGGATTCTATTAAAATGATTTGGAACCATTATAGGTTTTAAAATCAATGTCCATTAAAACATCGTATTTGTTTATAAATGAATGTATGTTAATTAAAAATTATAATATCAAATCAATGTATATACAATTCCAGGCTATTTTTATAACTAAAAAAAACAAAAAAACTATTTTAAAAAAGTTAGTACCCTTAATATAAATTTGAAAATTGCAATATATTAAATTAAAATTTGAAGAATAATAAAATAAAACCTTATTTATATATTAAAATCATATCCATTAAAACAATGCATTCTTTTATAAAACCAATGTATATTAAATTAAAAATTACTATTATCAAATCAATATATATCCAAGATAAAATCCCTAATTTAAATAAATGTGACTTAGATCCTCCCAAATTTATAAATATTATAAATTTAGAATATCAAAATTAAACCAACTATATTAAAATATCTTACTATGATTTTTCTATACACAATATCCTTCAAAGAGAATTTCAACCAGCGAGGCTTCATCCCATCTTTACTTCGACTTTGGTTCTGAACAGTCTTGACTGTTAGAGCTTTCAAAAACCTAAAACAATATAATCTAATATGGCATCTCAAATTTATGTTGTAATGACTTACTTCTTTGCATTCAAATATATCATTATAACTACGATTTATAATTATCTTTGCAAAGCAGTGTGAGAAATTTAAAATTTAAACAAATTAAAATTTCTTCAGCGTTAGAAATTTAAAATTTAAGAAAATTAAAATTTCTTCAGCGTGTAATGCAACCAGTTAACCATGAAATAGGTGAGGGAATTAGTAATGTATAGAACTCAATTTAGCTAATGGACTTAAAAAAACACTTGCTAAATAGTTGAAGAGGTATAAGTTTAAGAATGTGATAGGTTGGTTTGAATATATATTTTATAATTTGTTTTGAATATATTTTTGGGTAGGGAAAAAATACTGAGCAATTAATTGAAGACGCATTAGTTTAAGAATGTAAAGAGATATACATTTTAGAATTAATGCTGGTTTGTATATATAATTTATAATTTTTTTAAATACATTTTTTATTAATGAACATAAATGATTATCAACAAGAGATAAAGTAAAATTTTAATCATTTTTTATAAAAAATTAATTTAAGTATGCTTTAAACATGTGATTTAAACATACAAATAAATTAGTGGTGTGAATTCTATAAACTACACAAACTTTTAGACATTTCAATATAACACAGGTTTTCCACCCACCCAGAAGCTGTAAGGATACTTTTCAATGGATGGTTTAATTGATTTTTCCATAGTTGGTTTAATTGATATTTCTACGGATTATATGATATTTTTGTACATTTGTCATTCAGAGAAATCTCGTATTTCTTCGTGTACATGGGAAATAAACGATATCTTTTGTGGGTATGACATTCACCGTATCCTCGTCTTCCTTTCTGTTACTGTTATTGTACTTAAAGATGTTAAAATAACATATGTGGTGATAGACAAACGGATATCATGAAGAGTAACGGTGTTAAAATAACGTGTCGTAAAACTGTACATTACTTATTATGAATAGTATTCATAATTAGTTATTTAAATGTTAATTATGATAATTATCAAATATTTATTTTATAAAATTTAAGTAGGGTTAAAATTATAATTTTATTTTAAATTTTTATTATATATATATAATATCTGATATTTAATATGTAAAATAGATTTTGGTTAGAATATTATTAGCCAAATTAAATTATTTTATATTAACACACAATTTTTTTTAATTAATTATTTTTAATTAAAAGATAAAAAAATGCATACTACATTTAAAATAAATTTATTCTAATAGTATTCTAAATATCTTAAAAGTAAATTCCTATAGTAAATAATAATAATAATATTAACACAAATATTCTTAAAAAGTTAAATTTCTCCAATAATAATATAACACACATGTTTTCCAACCACTTAAAAGTATAAATATTATTTTTCAAAGACTGATTTAATTGATACTTTCATACATTTGTCTTCATTCTAATCTGGTATTTCTTTATGCACATGGGAAATCAATATCATGTGGGGCTATATCCATATTCATTGTATATTTTTTTTCTTTGTCTCATTGGACATGAATGATATCAGAATTATTCAAAGTTGTTAAAGTAACAATAGTTGTGATACATAAAATGATATCATGAATAATTAAAGTCGTCAAAATAACAATAGTTGTGATACCAATAAAGGTGTATATTAATACAGTGATATAAATTAAGTGTATGTAAATATTCATAAATATCTATTCATAATAAGCATCAAAATACTTATTTTGTAAATCACTTTGATAAAATTAAAAATAGAAAAAAATAATTAAATTGTCACTTTATTATCATTATATATATATATATATATATATATATATATATATAGTAATAACAATATTTTTAGTCAAAGAGATTTATACTTCCATTTTATTATGATAATTTCATAATTGAATTATAATATCATGAATTAATATTATATTTTATTAAAAATATTATATTTTATTAATATCACATGTCCAAAATAAACATACCTTGATACTTGTTCATATAATTTTAAAAATTGAGATACAACCCCAGTTCACTAATTCACATATATATATTTAAAATTTACGTTTAAAACCTTAGCCATGGAATAGAGAGAATTCTGGCTTTCAACTTAACCCTTTGAATTTTTTCATAAAGTCTAGACTCACCTTCGAATCGAGATGGTACCTCAACAACAAACAATGTATACGTCATTCCCAGGAGAAACAGTGGATGGGAGTGAGACGTCCGAGATTGCGGCCAAGCAATAGGCAGAGTGGTGACATACCCGACCTTGCACCACGAATCTAGTCTAAACCTGAAGTCCCAAGAGTTGAAAAGGCTGAATTAATATCCGGAAAAATGACGTTAACGCCTAAAAATGTGGAATCTTCGGACATTAGGAAACCTTTGGAATTTCTTTTGCTATTGCGATGATAAAGACGGAAAATTGGCGATTCCCTGCCCAGTGGTCACTTAAAAGAAGTTTGTGTCATGGGTTAGAGTGACCATGATTTTGATTTACATTTATCAATATTTTTAAAGTTATAATTTTATTAATGTATTGGGTAGTATATTTTAATTTTTAGATTTAAGTAAATATAAAATATAAAATTTAACATATATTGCCTTAGTATTTTAATAAAGTTATAATTTTAGAAATATTAGTTACATTAATAAAATTATAGTTCCGGAAATATTAGTAAATAAAAAAAGTTGGTTTAATGTCGTGCTGCATTTAAATAGTTTAAAATAAATGGGGTCAGTTTTATATCCATCCTCCAACACCCAATAAAATATTTATGTTGAGTTAAAGCAATCTATTTATTCCTCCTTTTGCTGCATGTAGGTGGGTTATATTCCACTTGGCTTCTCTGTTGTAGCCAGATTTTGGGATCTAATGCGTGTTAAGTTGATACTTACTCGAATAATATACTTATTCCAAAATGTTATTCGTTACTAAATAAATTTAATATTATAAGTTGAATTTAATATTATAAGTTGAATTTCGTTTAATTTTCATGTATGATAAAGGATTTATATGATGTAACTCATATGTATGGTAATATATTCATACAACATAACCTATATTTATGTATGTTGCAACTTTATGGTAATATATTAATACAACATAAATTATATTTATGTACTTTATATATGTTGCAACTTTGTTCATGAATTTCGCCATAAATATTTGAAAAAATGATTAGAATTCAATATTTTATTACGACTTTTGAGAATGCCAAACGTGGACAAGGATGAAAATTTTTCCATGTGGACAACGAAATTTGGCGCCGGGAATCTTGGCTACACAGTGCTGTAAAGTAGGAAGCTATGATGGCCATTGGGCATCGAAAAACGCCATGGACATATGTGTTTCAATGATGCCGGCGGAGCCATATCAGGAGCTAAGCTACTGCAACTCAATGATGTGAAATTAATGCATTTCACTGTTAATGCTTAACCATGTTTTAGACCATGTTTTTCAGCCAATGGTCATATGTGTGATTACGAGCTAGCCGTCAAGGAAGTACAAGAAACAAGCCCATGGTACAAGTTTAGAGTTTACATAAGCAAAGACCCAGGGAAACAAGGCTATGAAACCTAATTGGCGTTTGGAAGCCATAATTTCCTTTGAAAAATTGAAGGTGATAGGGATGAAGAATTAAAGCAGCGGCACATATAAATCAATTGATTAACAACGTGAATATGTTTATCTTCTCATGCAAAACTAAGAAGGTGACTGGTTGTAAACACAGCGTTTGACAGGTAGTTCGGTCTGTAAATCAATTGATGAACAACGTGAAGATATATATCTTTTCATGGAAAACTAAGAAAGTGACTTGTAAACACACTGTCTGACAGGTAGTTCGATCTGTACAAGTAAAAGAAAAGGGAACTTCACACAGAAGTAAAAGAATGCGTATATGTAGTTGATGCAATTGGATCACTGAACTACAGTGAAGAAAGATAAGATTTATTGTGGGAGAGTGAGAAAATCCCGGAATGAATTAATGGTTTAGAACTACTTTTAAAGGCAATTGATCTCAGTTTGAAAATTAAATGAAAAAGAGATGCAAGTGATTGCAACAAATTGGTGCTCAGAGTTGGTGCTTTTAAAAATAAGGGAATTGGAACCTCCTATAAATTGGTGCTTAAATAAATGATGACATCAAAAGTTAGAGCTTAGATTTACGTGACAATAAAAACATAAATTGGTGCTTAGATAAATTGAAGACATCAAAAGTTAGAGGTTAGATTTACATGATAATAAAAACATAATTCCTGTTTTCCTCCCATATAAGTTTTCACATTATCCTTTCTGTTCAACATTTTATGTGAATAGTACTATGTTGCGTTGTTATTTACATTTAATTTATTAATTGAGTAAATAATTAGATAAAATTGCAGTCACTCAAAATATATTCTATTAATTGTTGAATGAGGAAATTACACATATATTTATAAAATCAATAGTCTCAAGATAGGAATGTTATCTTAGACGTACAGTAGTGTGGTTGAGAGATTCTCTCAACCCCACACTAGACTAGGAGAAACTATATTCTAGCTTATTCCTGTTATGTAGGAACAAACTCCTCAATTAGGAAATTACAACCATAGACAAGTAGGAATAAATTATTTTCAACTCCCCCCCTTAATGACTACTTGTCATGATAGTCAAATCCACCATCATCACATGAATTGCATGTACAAAACCTCCAAAAACAAAGTTTTCTATCTTCGGACAGATCCACAATCTGGAAATTTGGCTTTTCCAATACAACCGAAGAATTGATCTGATCAAAAGTGATCCGATCCACATCTCCCGGATAGATCTGCAATTTCTCCGATCCTGCACCCCTTGCAAACCATCAAACGAAGTTGAGGCTTCCCGCAGATCCCCTCGAAGGTGAATTGGCGCGATCCTGAATGATAAACCCGTGCCCATTGGCGCGATTAATGGCCTAACAGACGCGCCAGTTGGCCTTCCTGGCACTGCTGCCAGTGCGAAAAACGCACCAATCCCCTTCTACTCAGAAAAAAAAACATCTGAGTCTGAGCCAGGTGTTGCTGCAGTCCACCTACTCCTACGAGTACAAAGCTCCTGTGTACACACAGCCACAAAGGCACCTCAAGCCACATAGGGGATTCAGCCACAAAGGCAATCTGCCACCACCAGGCAAGTCCGATTTACCACCACCGGGCAAATCCGCCAACTTCAATATGCCACCACCGGGCAAATCTTGTAGCCACTAGGACTCTATAGATGGTTTTTGGTTCAGCACCAACCGTCACATTACAGTGACCAAAGATGGTTTCAGGCTGACCACAAACCATTACAAAGTGGTTTTGAGATCACCACGAACTTTCAAATGCCTTTACAAGGCTTACATTCAACATTTGGAGTTTTTGGTACATACAATGACTATTACAATAATATGCTAGGTAGTCTATTCCACAAACCACACAAAAACAAAAAATCTACTTTGTTGTCCACCATGACTTGTTGTTGCTGCTCCTTTATCTCATCTATTTATTATTCACATCTTGGGCATCTTTGTCAAATAAATTCTTGGAAATTCCATGAACCTGTCATTCGTTAGAGTCGCGAATTCTAACAAAATAACTTCATATTGAGTTACGGAATCTCAATATGTATATCAATTTAAATTCCAAAAAATACTTCACCAAAAAACATTTACCCAAGTATGATCCACATACTGATCCACAGTCTTCAGGCCACACACAGGGCGCCAAGCTGCCTCCGGCGAAAAACAAGAGCCAGTGCAGCTGCTGGTAGGTTTCTTTCCTCAGCAATAGAAACCCTCTCGCGGCCCTATTTCCCATCAAATGATCCATGACCAGAGTTTGTGGTTGCTAGAAAGCTTCCATGGCCACAGTTATGTCCTAATACAAAAAGTGCCCAAAACATTGTCCCCTAAGCAACCCAATAAATGGGCCAAAACATCCAATTGTTAAAATAACTTGCTGCATCCACCAGCCCAACCACAACAGCTACATCCCTCACAACATAGCTCATAGACTTCCAAGGATCCTTCGCCCAACAATGCTTCGGAATGGCTGCTCGAATGTCTACCAAGATGAACGGAGGAGGCGCACTCGGATCAAAGCCCGCTTCACTGTTCTCATTATCTGAAACCAAAGTAGGCCTAAGAGGCACTGCAACACCGGTCTCCCCTGCTAACCTCGGTCCACTGTGCAAGGGACCGTAAGGGAAAACACCAGCACCCTTGTGCTTAGGAAAAGACCTCCCCAGACCCAATAAGGTTAAGGATCTCAACCCCACAATAGCAGGAAGAGATGCATGAGGAACCATGGGCTTGTGTTTTGAGCCCAGTTTAAGAGAAGGCACCGTTTTCAAAACACAACAATCAGATAATACGGAGAACGCCATTACTACAGTGAATATTCAATTATTGCCCGCCTATGAATCAACTTGCTTCTCCTTTTTTTCAGATAAAAAATGGTAGCCAGGTCAAAACCCAAGCAAAACACCAGTCCTAGGCAATAAATTGGGCTCAAACTGTAGCTTTTCAATTAGCTGTGATTAGCCGTGATCGATAAGCAGATGCAGAGGAAAGGTTGGATTTAGCATGAACTTCAGGCGGGGACAAGGTAACATATAAAGGGCAGATCCGGATTGGATGGGGGGCGTACAGTTTGAATGAAACAATTCGAAGTTTCTGCTTCAGATCATCTCAGTCATACATTACACGCTTTCCTCTTTGAATGTCCCCTCTGTCTCCCCACTTCTCCAAATCCCTCAACGGCCATCATATACCACTGTGAGTGCCTTTAAAATCCGAGCCATGTAATTACGCTGCCTCCAGAGCTTCTAAAGATTCAGGATCTGTAATTCGATACCGCCCAACATATTTGGCCTTGTTTCCTCTCTCCTGCAGGAGTTGATCAATCTGAACATGTGTTCCTGGAACAATCACAAACTTGATTCCTAAACCATGGAGGAGAGAAATATCCTGAAGAATGCAGTCTATGTGGGGAGTTGCCATGATCTCGCCTGAAATCACGAAAACGAACGTGCTCCCCCGGTGGCCTTGTATGTAGGGCCACACCTGTCTGAACCATCCAACGAACTGCTCCTGATCCTGGTCAGAACTAGGCAGCCCAATGCCCAGATTTCCATTATCAGGTATGCAGCTGCAAGCCAAGCAGGAGCCCTTCTACCCAAAAATATCCCACGGTGCTGAAATCCTCCACGAGGCTGTCAGCAGCGGCACCGTAAGGTTACTCCGACCAAGAGAAACACCTGGCACCGATGATGGCACAGCACAGGCATTCCTCCAACCAGAGACACAGACACTTCGTCCATTGAGAATCTCCTTCCACAGGCTACTTGAATCCCTGCTCAACACACACACTGCTCTGGGGTTTCTGTTGCAAACCCTGCCATTATTTATAATTGCGATGGCTGGAGCCATTTTCAAAGCTTCTGCCACAAATCGGCTCCAATCAGCCTTGACAACGCTCCGCCAAATGGCAACGATACAGGCAGATCAAGTCTTGATCTTCAACACAGATCGAAAGCCACCTACGCTGCCTATCGAGTCAGAAAATATGCTCCAATTGTTGGGACAGATCGGAAGCTCGCAGCGGACTCAACCACGGATCTTACTACACCGAAAACAAAACTCATCAAAGGAGTGATCTCAGCTTCAAACTCTCTCCAATAGATTAGGATTGCTTTAATGCACCTCGGCCTATATAAAGCAATCTCGGGTTTCAATACACCTCCGCTCACAAAGCATCACCTCCAAAAGCACCAATGAAGTGATCTCTGGAGCGATCTCAACTTCAAGTGATCTCAATCAGATCTCGGCCTCAACGAACACAACACTGGTAAAATTAGAGCAGAATTGAGATCTCAACCTCAATGCATAGATCGAGCAGACTCAGATCAGAGGACAATCGATTAGGGTAATCTCAATGTCAAAGGATCTCTGCCAACAATGTCAACAAAAGGGAAATTGTGCCAACAACTGCGTCAACAATCTCTGGAACGGATCAATCAAGAAGAATTATTGGGCAAGCAATCTGTTGTCGAAGACACACCAAAGGATCTCAGCATCCTCACACCAATCAAAGCTTAGAAAAAACGACAGGCGTGTTAGTGATCTGAATAGCAATGCCACGGGATCAAAGCAACACCTACCAAAAGAACAACACACCGACTGGGGATCAGAAATGCACCAACGTGAAATTAGAAGGTCAGGTCCGCGATGATGGCCTGTGTTGTTGATGATTCGTGTAAGGAAAGTCTGATTATCACAGAATTAAGGGACAAATCCTGCGATGACCCCTGACCAATGCTATGTTGACCAGCACGTAAACAAGCCATGAATGTTGCACTGGTTTGGCTTACCTTAAAAAAAAACAAGTTTCTTCGTAGCTCCTTCGGAACTAAGGCTCTGTCGACAACGCCTCTCTCTAGCCACCAAGGCTCTTAAATCAACCAGCCACCAAGGCTCTCAAATGAACCAGATTCGAACTCTCTACTTTCATGACCAACGTATGCCCCGTGGTCCCTAGTTGTAGCTCGTTCACCTTCGTAACTGCAGCAGACCTTTAAAACAACAGTACAAAACCCACACACAAAGACAGATCCAGAACGAAAGCGCAGGTTCCAAACTGTTCGCATATAGCTTTCGATGGACACACAAATAATGAAATTATACACTCAATTATTTTCCCTCATCCCAGGAGGAGCCAAGCCCAAGATGGACCAGGCCCTCCTGAGCTCTGATACCAAGATAAAATTACAGTCACTCAAAATATATTCTATTAATTGTTGAATGAGGAAATTACACATATATTTATACAATCAATAGTCTCAAGATAGGAATGCTATCTTAGACGTACAATAGTGTGGTTGAGAGATTCTCTCAACCCCACACTAAACTAGGAGAAACTATATTCTAGCTTATTCCTATTATGTAGGAACAAACTCCTCAATTAGAAAATTACAACCATAGACAAGTAAGAATTAATTATTTCCAACTTAATTAAAGTTGATTCACCATCTTTCTTCGACTCTCGTAAAAATAAGGTGATTGGAACTTCCTATAAATTGGTGCTTAAATAAATTGATGACATCAAAAGTTAAAACTTAGATTTACATGATAATAAAAACATAATTCCTGGTTTCCCGCCCTATGAGTTTTCACATTATTCCTTCTGTTCATTATTTTATGTGAATAATACTCCGGTGTGTTATTATTTGCATTTAATTGATTAAATAAGTAAATAATTAAAATTGATTTGATTCACCCTCTTTCTTTGACTCCCAATAAATGTGAAGATTGGTATTATAGTTTAATCATAATATTTTTAAAGTCGAAATAAAGGGTGTTTTTTTTGTTTTTTTTTCCCGGAACCGGTGAGCCAGAGAATAGTTTAAAAAATGGAAAAGGAAAGAAAAATATGTAATGGGAGAGATAAAAACAAAAAGGGCTAAGTTTCTTTCACAACTATGTATGGGAGAGATTAAAAAAAAAAGGGCTAAGCTGCTTGTTTGTAGTTTAATGATATAAAAAAAAGAAGGAAGAGTAAGGAACCTAAAGTTTTTTTATTTTTATAGTTAAAAATATATATGAAAAAAAAAGAGTAAGGAACATATAGATATATTAAAGACAAAGATGTAAAGGGAGATATTAAAAAAGGGGTGAAGTTGTTTATGATTATTTCACAGGAAAAATATAGTTGATGGAGAAATTATCCAAAGTTAAAAATTATGATATTTGGTTTATTAAAATGAGTGCCAAATTACAAATATGTGATTTGTGAGACATTTTTTGAATGAATTTGAAGAATTCATAAATCAAGTAGCCTATATGGTTATGACACAAGATCAAAGAGATTTACTTATATATGGGTTTGAAGGATGATGCAATAGTATTATATCTCATTCAATGATGAAAGAATTATTCCAAATATTGTTGTGGCAACCAAGTCTAGAAAAGCTTGGAATTTTCTATAAATGGCATACAATGAAAGGGGCAATAACACCTATTGGCATCATGTTGATAAATGAGTTTGAGTTATTCATAAACTCACTATCAATATAGAATAAAATGTGGAAGGCCTAGGTATTAAGATCATAGTTGTGGCATAGAAATTTGTCTAAGAAATTGCAAAAGGAAAAGATAATATAACTTACATAGTTTCCAAACTAAGTTCTCACATTATGGAGGTAGCAAAAAATCATCCAATTTCAAAAAGTGTTGATTTAGAATACATATTTTCTTTTGGAGCATATTTTTTCCACTTTAAATTCTTTTAATGAACATTTTTTACAAATGTTAGTGCTTTTCATGCAATTTTGAAAAGCATGGACGTGACATGAATTTTTTTCTTTTGGCCTATTTTTGACATTTTAAATTTAATGATATATTAAGTATGGATATTTTTTTTAAATGTTGGTGATTTTCATGCCGATTTTGAAAAAGGTTAGGACACCATAAACCCTTTTTTTGGTGGGGGATTATTTTTGACATTTCAAATTTTTTTATGTACATTATTTTTAAAATGTTGTTTATTTAACAATTTTTAAAATTGTTTTCTTTTTCTTTTTTCTTCCTAAAGATATAATATATATATATATATATTATATATATATATATATATATATATATATATATATATATAATTTTCAAGTTTGTATTTTTAATTTTCTTGTAACACACTTACAACTCTACTTTTTAGGAAGTTACTAATTTTAGACATTAAACTATTATTGTATTTGCCGTGATAAGACTTATGTCATGATGTAATTGTATTATTGTTATTAAATTAATAAATAAATTGTATGAGAGTATTTAGGAAGAGCACTAGAGTGTATGAACATCTCTCCCATATAGAGTTGTAGAGCATTCCTAGGCACAATTAATTTAGATTTAATATAACTTTAAAAAATTCTATTTTTATAAAATGTAATTTATTGCTAAAGCTATGATATTTTCAAGAAATTTAAATTTAATATTTATTGCAACTCTTACAAATTTAAACTATAAATTTCTCTCTCTAAAGATGAGGGTAAAGAAATGTAACATGATAAGGCTTCATGTGAAGTTACCTGTAGTTGTAGATTCCCTTTACTGGAATTTTTCCCTCGAGGAGGCAAGTGAATTTTTTTCTAGTATTAAAGATATAATAATTTCATGCTATTTTGGTTCTTTATTGGCTACTCTATCAATTTAAATTTAACTTTTTTAAAGATTAAATATGAGTTAAATAACACAAAAATGATAATAAATTAGATTTTAACTTTTTACAAACTATATATTTGATTATTTCTTAATGAACAACTCATAAAATATTATATTTTTCACATACTTATCATGGGATAGTCACTAAAATTCATGTTTTTCACATTTCTCCTAGCTAATATTACATCATGTTCACAATCATAAAGACATGTCTACTTTAAATAATTTAGTTATAAATACATAAAAAATAGATATTTATTTCACATAATCTAAATAGTACACAAAAATGCATCACTAAGTATATTTGCAAGTGAAACAAATGCCTCTTAATCACCATCACAAATTTAGTGCCCTTGATATGGGGAAGGGTTGTGACCTTGAATCCTTATTATCATAGATAATGTACACATTTGAAAATACTTAGTTTTAAGCACTGTAAAAATATTTCCACTGCAGAAAATGTGTAAAAACATTTGTGAATCTTACCAATTATATTATAAAATATCAAAAAGACGAACAAAAAAAATATAATTAGTGAAATAATGACAACAATAGCATAAATGATGAAATAACACAAGTACATATCAGTCTCCATTGTCATCACACTTATGTTGGGTGTGGAGCCTGATTATCTTCTATATTCAAAAGTACCACCACATTGGACCCCAGTTCAAAATAGGGGCGGCAATGCCGCCCGTAAAATATTCGCTGCAGGGGGGGCGGCTGCGACCTTTGGGAGCGCCCCCCTGGTGGGGGGTTTCGGGGGCAGCGCCCCCGAAGCTAAAAACAGTTGTAAAATTGCCTTGTAAAAGTATAGTAATTTCTAGTCAATCTGGACTGTCCATTAGGCGGATGATCTGACGGTAGAACTTATGTTTTGTTTAGGGTTTTTTGCCCTAGAAGGCAACCCCTCTTTTTTTATGAGGGCATTTGTATTTGAGGCTGTGAGATAGATGTGTATTCTGTGTGAGCGAGAAATAGAGAGGTGAGACTGTGAGAGAAGACAGAGGATATTACAACGGATTTGCTGTAGTTGTGTCTCTTCAATTTGCTGGATAATAGAAAGGAAGGACTGGCTGTTCGAGGTGGACGTAGCCCAAACTGGGTGAACCACGTATATCTGTGTCTCTCTTGTTTTGTGCGTTTTCTGTGTTTATATTTCTGCAATATTTTATGTATTCCATTGCTCCGTAATATATATTCTAAAAACTGGTATCAGAGCCGAAGGTCTATTTGGCTGATAAACTCGCAGGAAAGAAGGGTTCCTAGTTCGAGTGGGAGCAATGGCGGAAGATGGTAAGTTTAGGGTCGAGAAATTTAACGGCCAAAACTTCTCGCTGTGGAAGATGCAGATTGAAGATTATCTGTATCAGAAAGATCTATACCTACCATTGGGAGGAAAAACAAAGAAGCCGACGGATATGGATGATGAAAAATGGAACCTTCTCGATAGAAAGGCACTCGGAACAATACGGCT
>APFE031482368.1:73164-114591 GCA_000404065.3 Pinus taeda
CGGGGGCAGCGCCCCCGAAGCTAAAAACAGTTGTAAAATTGCCTTGTAAAAGTATAGTAATTTCTAGTCAATCTGGACCGTCCATTAGGTGGATGATCTGACGGTAGAACTTATGTTTAGTTTAGGGTTTTTTACCCTAGAAGGCAACCCCTCTCTTTGTATGAGGGCATTTGTATTTGAGGCTGTGAGATAGATGTGTATTCTGTGTGAGCGAGAAATAGAGAGGTGAGACTGTGAGAGAAGACAGAGGATATTACAGCGGATTTGTTGTAGGTTGTGTCTCTTCATTTTGCTGGGTAATAGAAAGAAAGGACTGGCTGTTCGGGGTGGACGTAGCCCAAACTGGGTGAACCACGTATATCTGTGTCTCTCTTGTTTTGTGCGTTTTCTTTGTTTATATTTCTGCAATATTTTATGTGTTCCATTGCTCCGTAATATATAATTTCCTAACAACTTATTATCTTCCTCTTTTGCCTTGATAACACCTTTGTTCTCAAAAATATGTTTTGATATAGGGTCATGTCTTAATAAGAACCACCAATCCCTATCCAACACATCTAGGTCAAAAAACACCTAGTTGGAGTGTTTTCGAAAAACATAAGGCTCCGTAGCTTCATGCCACATCTTTCTAGAATTGATAGATATCATCCCACTATCATGATATTCCTTTTCATTATTTAGATAAAAGGTGTCCCACCACTTGTGCTAAATATAACACATTGGAACAAAGAGACATCCACTTGAATGATCTCATGTATCTTTTCAATGTAACGTAATGTCCCTCGCATTAGGTTTTGATCATGGTGTCTAGCACAACTTGATTGGTTGAACTCGATTTTCATTCCACAGTCTTTTGTCATATATCCATCATCGATATCCTCTATGTGAAAATGATGCCCATATGCCCACATAGATGGGAACAAATGAACCTATAAAAAGGTGAAAAAATCACAATGTCATGTGTCTAATGACCTGAACATAATTAAATATGTGTGTGTGTGTGTGTGTGTGTGTCTGTGTTACAATTCAAATGTGAAGTATGAAGTTAAAACTGTATAGAAAGAGAATATAAAGTTATTGGTTCCCAATCCCTATGTTTAGTGCATCCCCTTCAGCACACAGATAATAACCAGATGTACCGTATTTCTCTCTCACTTGATCAACAACCGAAATGTTATGCCATGTCATTGGAATATTTTATTTTAAATGATCAGGATAAGGCATACTTATACCATTCAATCATTTGAATTATTTCCTGTCACTATTCCATTTACTCCTTTTCACTTTGTATAATGTGACCCATGATTGTGTCACTGCCATATTGTAAAGAATGTATTCGTTGATGATCAAATCAAACAAAGATATATACATTTAGTATGTATGAGATCAAAATATTCATTAATATGAAGTTCAATGTGAATAGTTATTGTGTAGTAATTTGACAAAGGATAAGCATGCACTTACTCTTTATCATGCACCTCTTTCAATTTGTTTTGAGAAGCTCCCCTTCCCTTTTTTCTTCATCCCTTTCATTGTCTAAAATCATCACAAATGGTGTGTTGTTAATCTGCTTGACGTACTCACTGGCATAATAGAAAGACTCATATGATATAAACCAAACTGCGGTAGACCCCTCATGTTTTTCCCTTTTCCAAATGAAACCTTTCAATTTATTCATATACCTCTCTACGAGGAACATCCAATGACAAGAAACAACCCCAAATAATCAAACCTCATCCACTAGGTGAATTAGAAGATGAACCTACAAGTCCATGAAATCTGCCGATATCTCCTTCTCAAACATAAAAACAACCTTAGCTATCTCTTGATGCTGCCATGGAATGCTATCCATATGAATCTCCTTTGATGTGATCTAATGTACAAATGTAGATAATTTAGATATGGCATGTCGTAGGCTTTGGGGGAAGTCATTGTTCACACACCCATTCATGAGCAGAGGAAAATGACATTGCACAATAAATAATACACTATGAAAAAAATATTTTTAAAATATACCATTATATCAAAATAAAAATAAAATAAGAAATTCATGTTTTTGAGATACTTATTCTTATAAGGTTCAAATTATCATGCGATTTTAACCTTGACAAACCATTTTCTTCAGTGAAGTAGTGTCATAGTGAAGAACCATATAACGAAGGCATCCTCACACTCATTATAAATTCCTTTGCTAAATGATTATCATATTTATTTAAAATCCATGGGACATCACCTTCTTTGAAATACTAAGAGGGACAAACCTCTCCTCTGTCTTCTTGTCTTGGCAAAAGTTTCCTTTTTAGTTTTTGAATAAACAAGATCTCTCCTAATAGCTAATGTATCACTTTGTTTCGACGATATGTTCCTCCATAAAGAAGATGATTTTTTTTTTAAATATATGCATGGGGTGTAGTAAGTGAGAAATTTAAGCTACTCCCAATATGGGAGCTCATAAAAGAAAGATTTCCTTTTCATCCCAATGGACAATCTCTCAACAAAGGTTTTAAATAATTATGGATCATTGAACATAGGCTCCCCATTTTAATTCAAGATTTATGCAAACTCCTCCTTCTCTCTCTCATATGCTCTAAGCCATTCATTTTGTGTCATTATTGTAGTCCTTTGGGTTCTCTCTGATTCACCATTGAAAGTAGATGTTTCTCAACTAGGAGGAATACCCTAGAGCGGTCATACACTGGCTTTCGCAGGTGGCTAGACCAGCTAGCCTTTGAAGAAGATACACAACATCTACATCCATGAATCATACCCTTTTGTTATAAGACCTATGAAATTATTGTATACAGGTCGACACATTAGCGACCATGAAGATCTAAAAAATTGCAATGAATTAAATTAACATGCGAACCAATATTGTTACTAAACAAATCAATATGAATGTAATTTACTAGAGTAAACTTCTAAGCATAGATAATAATGTATGTTATAAGCTCATATGTTATACAATGTAAAATGCCTCTTTGTTGCGATGGATATTGATACATCATACACATGTATCCCTTCCCATAATTCACATAATTCCATGTGTAGCAACATCATTTTTCCCAATTGGGTAGACTTTGATTTGCTACCCAGTCCAAAGAGAGGGTTGGTGGAAGCGGATTTTAGGCCTTTGAATAAGGTATTAGTTATATGAGAATCATCCCCTAGCTCATCGTTGAGGTATACATCTAAAAAAATTTCCTCTATGGCAGTCGTATATCGTACGTAATCATACATACCAACCTCCATTTGATTCCCTCCATTCTGAAATTGTGATGAAGAACTAGTATTCTTGTAGTCATTCCTACTCGGTGATTCCAGATGAAGTGACAATTGAATAGGCGGTTGATTCAACCATTATTTGTATGTTTCCTCTCTGATTCTCCCTCTTAATATAACCTTATATGGATTTGACATTGTAGTGGGTTTCTCCAAAAGATGGTAGGTGGGTCACTCATCATCACTAGAATCCTAGTTTCAAAAAATATCGATTGTCATTAGTAAAACATCAATGACATCAGTAAGTATGTCAAGATAGTTGGCTTGTCTAGATCACATTATACCAAACAATTATTACCCCTTTATCTAGGATTGTGGTTAGAAGATGCCATGTTTCAATTGGCAGCGTGAAGAGTTGTCCATTTTCATCTACCAACTATTTGTGATATGCTTCTCCTGATAAGAAATCAATTTTGAACCACATTCCTCCAAATTTGGATACATTTTTATTCAAATTGACATTGATTAAGAAAAATAAAATTTAATTAGATAATCGAAATATAAATAGAATCTAAACTTACTAGGGATTGAAAGGGAGAAATTAGTGAAGGAATCTCATCAACAATATTGACTTGGAATGAAGAATTGACCATTTGGTATTATTAATATTTTGTCGTTGCATTCGAAAAAAATTAGAAATAAAAATTTATATGCATATCCAAAATTAATCCCAAGAGCCATATAACCACAATATAAATTTCAATATAGTTTTCTAACCGCTTTTCAACAATAATGTGACTTTAAGTGAAAAATGTATATTATGAACTATTGTAATTCATGTGGATGCATCCCAAAAGATAATTTTAGATTAATATACCTTTTTATGTGAAATTAAAATTTGAGGTAGCTTTTAAACCAAATCCGTGCACTTATCAGAGAAAAGCGCATTGATTCATTTAAGAATTTAACAGTACCAAGGCATTCAAATAATACCCTCACTGGTTTCCAGCATTTCGAAAAGAAATATGTTTTCATGTTGGTGCTCCTCTACAAAAATGCATTGATGCGTTTAAAAAAATACAAGCAACGCTACGCACATATTTCTTGAATTAAAAATAAAAATGAATTCAACCAACTTGGTTCTCTTATAACTATTAGAGCATTGGTGCTTTTACATAGAAACCACATCACTGCATTAAATAAATCAATCGAACCTTTTCTGGATTTCAAAAAATAATTGTATCATGTCGGTGTGTTGAACAAATTTGTTGCCACAGAGACGTCGATGCATTTTTTTATAAATGCACTGGTGCACTTGGCTATTGAATGCACCGATGTGTGGAGAAATTGAAAAAAATGTGATTTTTTTTTTTTGTAAATGAAAAAAAGAGTGTCAATTGATTTTTCAAAATATAATTTCATAAATTCTTTTAAATAGTAAAAGGTTATTCACCATTTAATTATTTTACCCAACATTTCAAGAAACTAATTCGCAAGAGAGACATACTAGGAGCACTATGAAATAACAAAATAATTTGCAGCAACAGAACTATTCAGAAGATCAAAAGCTTAAAGATATAGTGATTCACTCAAAAACCTGCATAGTACAAATTTTAAATTTTATTGTTTATTTTACTAATAAAAAATCTCTAATTTATGTTAAGGTATAATAAAAGATATATCATTTGCAAGAGAGACATACTAGAGCATTGTGGAGCTGCAAAATATTTTGGATGACTCAAAATATCAGATGTTGAAAATTATGGTGATTCACTCAAAACCTAGATAAAAAATAAAAATAAAATAAAAATAAAATCTTAAATTTTATTGTTAAAATATTTAAAATTAAAAATAAAAATAAAATTACTGTAGATTTTATTAGTAAAAAATTTTACAATCTACTTTTCTATTTAAATTTAATTAAAATTAAGACAAAATAAACAATACTTACCTTAAACCTTTGTTTATTTGTGCAAAATTTCACATTAGTATGTAACTTCTTCTACTACTTCACAATTAGGGCTTTTAATTAACGGATTTTGTATTTAATGGGTTTTTGTACTTACTATATATAGGGAATTTGACATGTAAATTAGGGTAATCAATTATTGAATTAGATTCAAACCCTATCGCGTGTCTCTATTTTTTTAAATGGTTATATGTTCCACCATGCACCTTCTGTAATATAAGATGATGCAGGAGCATCCAGCTTCGAGGAGACATATGACAATTGACTGACTCACGGAAGAAGAATAGAAACAAGACAAAGATTTCAGGCTTGGGTGGACAGGTCACTAAGTTGGTTGTTGTCTATTTCTTTTAATTATTGTTTGCTTCATTTTATTTCAGAGCATTTTTAATTACAAGTTGTTTAGCTTAGGAAATGAATAGTGTTTAGTTAAATCTTTGTTAAAAGAAACTAGATGACAGTTACAGAATTCAGGTTGAATAGTTCAACTGAAATAGGGGAAGCAGTTATGCTCTCCATGTAATTTAAAAACAGAAAAGAATAGAACAAAACGGAAGAGACCCCTTCAAGACGAGAGTAACAGACAACAAGACAAAAAAAAACCCCTGTAACAGAGTTATACTATTTACAAATGAAATAATCTACTGCTGATATTTTCCATACGTTGTATACAATCTTTACTATGTATTTTAAGAATGAGTTTGGAACAAATAGACACTAACTGTAACAGGAATTGAAATAACGAAGGACGTTACAGACATCTAGTTGAAATCAAGTCTACAACCAGCATTATACAGACAACCAACATACCGAAGCAAGAAAGAAGCGCTGCGGACATACATCTCCAGCAAACGAGATTACAGAACCTTACAAAGGCAAACAGGTACCAATAAACGCAATCACTGTTTCAATTTTCTTTCATAAAAATAACATAGACATTGTATACAGAAGGGAAGGCTAACTGAACAAAATCCGCCACGAGATTGTGGACTATTACTGTTTTATACAATTTACAAAACCCTTGCTACTATCAAAGTACTAAACGCCTTTCCAAGGCCAAAACCACAAATTTGTTGCATAAGGAACATGTACATAGAAATTACAAACGCCGGAAAAGGCACGGCCGAACCCACACAAATGACACAGGCTAACACTTAAACTGTTCAAACCCTCCACAATCTACAGCTATACCAACGAAATTTACAGCTATACTAAAGCAGGAGTAAACCCTACTAGTTTGCGAGGAGAGACAGGGTTGAATGGAGCTGGAGGTTTTACGAGCCCAAAACCCTCGATAGCTAGCCACCAGATCAACTTGCATACAGAGCAAAGCAAGGTTAGACAGAAAATAGAAAATCAGGGTTATAATGAAACCAGAGAACCAAGAAAAAGAGATGTGCAGCGTAAGGAAGTCATAAAACTTACAGACAAGTTGACCAGGAGACCGCTGAGACAGAACCCAATAACCCTAACTGAACAAGGCACAAGAGTTGTGAGTAGTTGTAGCAGAAACAGGAGCAGAGTGAATCAGAGAACGATAAATTACCTTCGAAGGCGAAGAGGAACTCAGCAAAGTGGGAGCACTGAAGTTGCAGGCCATCTATACAGTAACCACAGCTAAGTTACGAAAGCCGGAAGAACCAGGCGACAGGGAGCTCTTGTAAAAACCAGTAACTTACCATTACACACAGGTGAAGACCAGCAGAATCACGTGCACCCAAACAACTCATTAACCCAGCAACGAAAGGCCAGAGACACAACATATAACCAGAAAACCGCAACAGGGAGAGACCCAAGACATGGACAGAGAGTAGGGTCTATAGAAAGACCGAGGAGCAGACCAGGATCGATTTCAGAGAGCCGTTGCCAAAAGAAACACAGAGCAAAAACTCAACAGAGCTGACAAAGAGTAAAATGACCCGAAACTCAACAATTAGGGATTAACAAGGGCGGGAAACATATAGACCAGATGAACCGACAGGTGGCCATACCCAACCAGAAGAGGGGGTGTAATAATTAATTGCGGATTGAAGGCAAATTTGACCTTAACCATAACAGTGACAGCGAGGGCCTGTAGAGTGACCACATGGGTACGTTGTCCACATCACCGTAGGGCTGGGCCATCAAAAGTGGTATCAGAGCAGGTTTGTTGAGTAGGAGCAAATGGAGGTTGACAGAAGAGGAAGAGGAAGAGTCCGGAGGGTAGCAGAAGACGGACTCCGTGAGGAGATCCGTGTCTTGTGAGAATGATTAGAAGCAGTAGAAACTGGGGGAAGGAGAAACCCAGCAGATGACAGTGATGAAGATGTGGCAGAACCAGAAGACGAATTTGAGGGGGTGACACCGGAATTCTGACTGTTGAAGTCAGTTTTGCTGTCGAGTCATAAGCCAAAACATGAGCTGTCTACTTACGACGGAAGTCTGTCTGCAAACATGTTACTGGATTGGTTAAGTGAAGTCAACAAATATTTTGAATTTGAGGAAAGTAGTGAGGTTAAACAGGTGAAGTTCACCGCCACCAAGCTGAAGGGACATGCGTCCTTGTGGTGGGACAACATTCAGGTGGAGAGGAAGAGGCTACACAAACAGCCTATAAAGAAATGGTCCAGAATGGAGGCCAAACTGAAGGAAAAATTTCTACCGAAAGATTATCAGATTATGTTGTACAGGCAGGTACAGAACTTGAAACAAAGGGGAATGACTGTTAAAGAATTTACAGAAGAGTTCTATCAATTGAATTTGCGAGCAGGATATGTGGAAGACACCCCGGAGAAAACAGCCAGATTTGTGAATGGTTTGAGGGGGGAAATCCTGGATGAAATCGGTATCCTTTCACCCCAGACATTGGATGAAGCCTATCAGTTTGCACTGAGGGCAGAGGAGAAAATTAACCAAAAGCAAAATGCCAGGAGAGGAGGTGGAACTGGCAGGGGGAAAGGTAAGGTTTTTGGTAGAGGTAGAGGTACAGGTTCAAGTGAGGAAGGAAGCAGTTCCAAGTCTGCTGGCACAATAGAGAAGGACAATAGCACTAGAGAAGGACGACTAGCTCAGCGTGGGCAAGGAATTGGTCGGGGCAAGGGAACTGTCCAGTGCTATCATTGCCACAAAATGGGACACAAGTCGTATGATTGTCCTGAAGGTGAACCAGCAGGTGGAAGAGGAGCATATGTTGCTCAGCCAGAGGATGCTGAGGCAACACCTCAAGAAGCAGAAAATGCACCAGAGACAGGTGAAGCTTTGGTGTTGAATAAGGTGCTGTTAAAACCAGCAAAAGAGGTCGCAGAACCGGATCAGCGAAAGGCTTTGTTCCGAACTGTCTGCAAGTCATGGGGTAAGTGCTGTAAACTGATCATTGACAGTGGGAGTACCAACAATTTAGTGGCTGTGGAGATGGTAGAAAAGCTGGGATTAAAAAAATTGAAGCACCCTACTCCCTACAAAGTGTCATGGCTGCAGAAAGGACATCAGCTGTTAGTTGACGAACAGTGTGAGGTGGAGTTTCAGATAGGTAGGTACAAGGATAAGATTCTATGCGATGTCATGCCAATGGATGTCTGTCACCTACTGCTGGGACGACCTTGGCAGTTTGATAGAAGTGTAGTTCATGACAGAAAAACCAATTGCTATAAGTTTGTTAAACATGGGATCAAGCACACGCTCGTACCCATCAAGGAGGAAAATATAGCAGAAACCAGTGGGGTGAAGGCATTGCTGATGGGCGGAAAGGAATTTGTAAAACAGATTGAGGACAGCGAAATAAATTTTGTTGTCATAAGAAGACCAAAGGCAGTGGTACTACATACACAGATTTCAGATTTGCCCGAAGAAGTTTAGAAGTTGCTGCAGGAATTTGGGGACATTGTGGTGGATGACCTTCCAGATGAATTACCACCAAGGAGAGGTATTAGTCACTGTATTGACTTTATACCACGGGCAAGCCTGCCAAATAAAGCAGCTTATCGTATGAGTCCTAAGGACCATGAGGAAATCAGGAAACAGGTCCAGGAGTTATTGGACAAAGGGTTGATTCGAGAAAGCATGAGCCCCTGAGCAGTACCAACCGTTTTGGCTCCAAAGAAGGGAGGAGAATGGGGAATGTGCACAGATTCTAGAGCCATAAACAAGATTACTGTTAGGTACAGGTTTCCCTTACCAAGAATGGACGATATGATGGATTGCATGAGCGGGGCAGCTTATTTCTTGAAAATTGACTTGAAGAGTGGATATCACCAGATTCGAATTCGAGAAGGAGATGAGTGGAAGACAGCTTTCAAGACAAATGAAGGCTTATATGAGTGGCTGGTGATGCCATTTGGGTTGAGCAACGCTCCGAGCACATTCATGCGCCTGATGAATGAGGTACTGAAGGAATTTAATGGTAACTTTGTAATAGTTTACCTGGACGATATTTTGATTTTTAGTAAGACTAAAGAGGAACATTTCAGGCATTTACAGAGTGTGTTGAGGAAGCTGCAGCAAAACAAGCTACTAATTAATCTGAAAAAGTGTACCTTTTTCCAGCGAGAATTAGTGTATCTGGGATTTGTCATTGCAGAAAATGAACTGAAAATGGACCCAGAAAAGGTGGCAGCTATAGTTAGCTGGCCTTCTCCAAAAAGTTTATTTGAAGTCAGAAGTTTCCACGGACTAGCCAGTTTTTATAGGAAGTTTATCAGAAATTTCAGCGAGATCTGCGCACTTATGTTGGATATGATCAAGAAGGTGAATCAACCTTTTCACTGGACTGAAGCAGCAGAAAGTAGTTTTCAGATTTTGAAAAAGAAGATTACTGAAAGACCGATATTGAGGCTGCCTGATTTCAAAAAACTTTTTCAAGTTTGTTGCGATGCCAGTGGTACAGCCATTGGGGTTGTCCTTACTCAGGAGGATAGACCGGTCGCTTATTTCAGTGAAAAGCTAAACGAGAGCAAGCAGAAATACTCAAGCTACGACAAAGAGTTTTACGCAATTGTACAAGCCTTGAAGCATTGGTGACATTATCTGTTAGGTAACGAGTTTGTTTTATTTACGGATAACTCTGCATTGCAGTACATTATGCAGTGGCATAAATTGAACCATAAGCATGCAGCTTCGGTTGAGTACTTGCAGAATTTTATGTTTGTACTAAAACACATTAGTGGGCAAGAAAACAAGGTGGTAGATGCACTGAGTAGAAGAACATTGCTTCTACAGGAAAGCATGATGCAGGTTTTGGGCTTTGAGCACTTAAAAGAGTTGTATTAGACCGATACTGAATTTAAGGAGGCCTATGAGGCTTGCCAAAACCCTCTGTTAAGAAATAACAGCATGTGGTTAGACTATAATCTACAGGAAGGATTGCTGTTTAAGGGAGGGAAGTTGTGTATTCCCAACTGTTCTATGCGGGAAAACATTATAAAGGAAAAACACAGTGGGGGTCTGGCTGGACACTTTGGTATAGACAAAACGATTGCTCAGGTACGACATTTTTAATTTCTGGCCAAAATTGCAACGGGATGTGTAGACGTACGTGAGTAGATGCAAAGTTTGTCAACTGGCAAAGGGTCACAGTCAGAACACTGGTCTTTATTTGCCGTTACCTATTCCAAGCCGACCCTGGGATTCAGTTAGCATGGATTTTGTTCTGGGTTTGCCGAAGACACAACGGGGTTTTGATTCAGTAATGGTTGTGGTTGACTGATTCTCGAAGATGGCACGCTTTGTACCTTGCAAGAAAACCAACGATGCCACTTATATAGCACATCTTTTCTTTACTGAAATCGTTCGGTTACATGGACTTCCAAGATCCATTATCTTTGACAGGGATGTAAAGTTCACCGGTCATTTTTGGAGAACTCTGTGGAAAAAGTTGAATACCCAGTTGCAGTTCAGCTCCGCTTATCATCCGCAGATTGATGGTCAGACGGAAGTAGTAAACAGAAGTCTGGGAAACTTACTTCGGAGTTTAGCAGGTGAAAATTCCCGGACATGGGACCGTGTACTTGCTCACGCGGAATTCGCATACAACGATTCACCTAACCACAGCACTGGTTACAGTCCGTTCCAGATTTTGTACAACATGCATCCGCGAGGAGTGCATGAATTACGAGACTTGGGGAAACTCGAGAAACGAAGCGCTGATGGAGAAGATTTCACTCAAGCGATGAGCAATTTAGACGAGTAGGTCAAGCTGAAATTACAAGACAGTAGTCAAAGGTATAAACAACGAGCTGATACAAGGCGTCGGGAAGTTCAGTTTAACGTTGGGGATGAAGTCCTTGCGTATTTACGTAAGGAGAGGTTTCCAAAATGGGAGTACAACAAATTAAAATTTAAGAAGATCGATCCCTGCAAAATCGTCCGAAAATTTTCTACGAACGCTTATGAGTTACAGTTGCCACCCGGGATTGGTATTTCTCCATTTTTTAATGTGGCAGATCTGTTCCCCTATGTCGCTGATTCGGAGAGTGATGCGGCAGCAACAACACCGCGGGACACCAGGTATGGAGAAAATTCATGGACGAGACAGTTGCCAACAGCACCACCCCTTGATATTGAAAGAATTCTGGATACACAAGTAGCTAGGCGCACACGCAGGAAGGAATATCTGCGGTATTTGGTCAAGTGGAAGAACCGTCCAATAGAGGACAGTTCATGGCTCAACGCAACGCAGATACAAAAAGTGGGCTATTCTGTTGACGACCTCATGGAACGGAGCCATGGCTTTTTACCACCTCGGGAGCCTGATGCAGGAGCATCTAGCTCCGAGGAGACATATGACAGTTGACTGACTCATGGAAGAAGAACAGAAACAAGACAAATATTTCGGGCTTGGGTGGATAGGTCACTAAGTTGGTTGTTGTCTTTTTCTTTTAATTATTGTTTGCTTCATTTTATTTCAGAGTATTTTTAATTACAAGTTGTTTAGCTTAGGAAATGAATAGTGTTTAGTTAAATATTTGTTAAAAGAAACTAGATGACAGTTACAGAATTCAGGTTGAACAGTTCAACTGAAATAGGGGAAGCAGTTATGCTCTCCATGTAATTTAAAAACAGAAAAGAATAGAACAAAATGGAAGAGACCCCTTCAGGACGAGAGTAACAGACAGCAAGACAAAAAAAACCCCTGTAACAGAGTTATACTATTTACAAATGAAATAATCTACTGCTGATATTTTCCATACGTTGTATACAATCTTTACTGTGTATTTTAAGAATGAGTTTGGAACAAATAGACACTAACTGTAACAGGAATTGAAATAACGAAGGACGTTACAGACATCTAGTTGAAATCAAGTCTACAACCAGCATTATACAGACAACCAATATACCAAAGCAAGAAAGAAGCGCTGCAGACATACATCTCCAGCAAACGAGATTACAAAACCTTACAAAGGCAAACAGGTACCAATAAACACAATCACTGTTTCAATTTTCTTTCATAAAAATAACATAGACACTGTATACAGAAAGGAAGGCTAACAGAACAAAATCCACCACGAGATTGTGGACTATTACTGTGTTATACAATTTACAAAACCCTTGCTACTATCAAAGTACTAAATGCCTTTCCAAGGCCGAAACCACAAATTTGTTGCATAAGGAACAGGGACATAGAAGTTACAAACGCTGGAAAAGGCACGGACGAACCCACACAACCGACGCAGGCTAACACTTAAATTGTTCAAACCCTCCACAATCTACAGCTATACCAACGAAATCTACATTTATACTAAAGCAGGAGCAAACCCTACCAGTTTGCGAAGAGAGACAGGGTTAAATGCAGAGGTTGTACGAGCCCAAAACCCTCGATAGCTAGCCACCAGATCAACCTCCATACAGAGAAAAACAAGGTTAGACAGAAAATAGAAAATCAGGGTTATAATGAAACCAGAGAGCCAAGAACAAGAGATGTGCAGCGTAAGGAAGTCATAAAACTTACAGACAAGTCGACCAGGAGACCTTCGAGACAGAACCCGATAACCCTAACTGAACAAGGCACAAGAGCTGTGAGTAGTTGTAGCAGAAACAGGAGCAGAGTGAATCAGAGAATGATAAATTATCTTCGAAGGTGAAGAGGAACTCAGCAAAGCAGGAGCACCGAAGTTGCAAGCCATTTGTACAGTAACCACAGCTAAGTTATGAAAGCTAGAAGAACCAGGCGACAGGGAGCTCATGTAAAAACCAGTAACTTACCATTACACATAGGTGAAGACCAGCAGAATCACGCGCACCCAAACAACTCATTAACCTAGCAACGAAAGGCCGGAGACACAGCATATAACCAGAAAACCGCAACAGGGAGAGACCCAAGACATGGACAGAGAGTAGGGTCTATAGAAAGACCGAGGAGCAGACCAGGATCGAGTCCGGAGAGCCGTCGCCAAAAGAAACACAGAGCAAAAACTCAACAGAGCTGACAAAGAGTAAAATGACCCAAAACTCAACAATTAGAGATTAACAAGGGCAGGAAGCATATAGACCGGATGAACCGGCAGGTGGCCATACCCAACCGGAAGAGGGGGTGTTATAATTAATTGCGGATTGAGGGCAGATTTGACCTTAACCATAATAGTGACAGTGAGGGCCTGTAGAGTGACCACGTGGATATGTTGTCCACGTCAGCGTAGGGCTGGGCCATCATAAGACATCGGTGCTCCTTGTGTAATACAATGCTCTGACATATTATAACACTCCTTATTTTGTCGAGTATGTTAATCATTGCTCTCAGTGTAATATAACACACCAACCTACCTATTCCAAATAATACTATTAACTCATTTCAATTATTTTATTATTACAAATCACACCATAATAATTTAAAAGCATTTTTGAAAACTAATTTTCCATGATGGTGTTGAACAATTAAATGCATGGTGTGTTTAATGTTATGTTAATTGTTGCTCTCAGTGTAATATAACGCGCCAACCTACCTATTCCAAATAATACTATTAACTCATTTCAATTCTTTTATTATTACAAATCACACCATAATAATTTAAAAGTATTTTTAAAAATTAATTGTCCATGATGGTGTTGAACAATTAAACGGATGGTGCGTTTAATGTTCTAAACACACAGGTGCATTTATTTAGATAAACACATTGACATCCTAGTTTTTTTGGCTGAAAAATATTTTATTTATTTGTAAAATATATTTAATGGCTTCTATATTGAATGATACAAGTTTTATATTTAAAAAAATAAAAATCTCAGAAGGTCTTAAGTAAAAAAAATATTGATCAACACAATGATTGCACATAAAAAAAGGAAAGTTATTTGTAAATTTTTTATAGAATTAAAATGTTTGAGGTATATGTAAGTTTAAGTAATATGTATTGATTTGTGTGTGTCATGCAAAACCACATAATGAACAAGGTTTATAAGATTATTTCCAATCTAAGTGTTGAAGAGCAAAAAAGCCTGATAGAAAAATTTCCAATGATGAATGAGATGAATCAAAAGATAATATTCAATATGAACTTTTTTATTTAATTTTTATTAATAATATACTTTCAGATATTAGATAACATGTTTCAAACAATATATTAATTCATATATATATTTAATGTTTTACAGGGAGCAACAATGAACACAAAAATCTATGTTGTTCTAAGAAAAGAAAAAATTATAGAAAATGTAAATGACGATGGATTGGTACTTAGCTCATCTAGAGTGGTGCTAGAGTTTAATGAATGGGGGGGGGGGGAGGGGGGATTTTACAGAACTATGAGGGATCTACTCAAATGAACATATATATGTACTTTCCACATACAATACAAAAATCAATCCAATGATTCTAAGAACCAAATTATATCTAAATTATAGGAAGTTTTTCTAGAGGAATAGTCAATGAGACATGTGAGACTTGTAATAGCAAAAACATACAACAAAAACAACCAAAAATTCAAACGAAAATATTCCTAATTCTAGAAAATGAATTTCTAGAATTATGTGTATATTTTTATACAAACCATTCATTTATTAATATCAATTTTGTTGTATTTAGTTTTCATATATCATTATAAAAATAGTTTATTACTTTTTTCAAGAAGATTATGAAAATCTCAAATCATTAACAGGTTGATATGTGAAACATTCAAGTAGGAATTTCAAAAAATGTTTATAAGGAGATTGTCAAAGAAATGGACATAATTGCATCACACGAGGAGTCATCCCAACAACAAGGTGCTTCAAGTGTATTTAATTATGATTAATGTTTTACATATAAAAAATTATTTAGCATTAAATATTCATTTTCAATTTCTTTTTGTAGAATAGAAAACAAGATGGGAATCATTTAGCACATAAAATAGGATGACAAGGTAAAAAAGTGTTAATTTAAAAGTTTGTGAGTAATTTCCTAATATTTCCTTATAATAGCATAAGGTTTCACTTTTGTAAATTTTATGTTATTTTACACCAACCATCCTTGAATATCTTCAAATAGGTGCTAACATACAAATAAGAGCCATCAGAAGAATTAATTGACATTAGGATAAATAATGGTTGTGAGTATATGTTGGAATATCAAAAATTAATTATGGAATTTGTAAGTATGTAAGTTGTTCTACTTCTCTGAGTGTATAATTAATAGAACAAAAAGATCCTTTTTTATTAAATTTATGATTTATAATGGGGTTTAAAACAACGATAATAGATTTGGATATTAATACAACCTATTGAAAGTTTTGAAATAATTGTCTGTGGAAACTACACATTTTGTCTATGTAAAGGACATAGTGTCCCAATGGAAATACAATGGGTTTTATATTTTTACCATAGATTCAACAACTTATGTGATATGCTAAAACACAAGACAATAATCTACTATACTCTTTAACGGAAATCAAAATTCACCGATAAAAATAATAAGAAAAAAAGGAAGAATTTCAATCGCACATAACACAATATTTATCTAGAGAAAGCAACTGCTAAAACCCTCGACTATCTATATTGCATTAATGGGAAGATCTAAGAACAAAATACAATGTTTTTTCAACTTGAACAATTTTTGCACTAGTATAATCTAACTCTCTGCATCCTATGCTGACTCGGGCCAACACTTCGAAAATTTACTAGCGTTCCAAGCCCCTACTTCCTTGCGCAATCCCTAAGATAATTAAATTCTATTTAATGTGGAAATTCCCTCTCCATAACTACACAATCCAAACATAGGCGCACAACTTATTAAATGCACCATTTGTACAACTCAGAAAATTATACAACTCATAGTACATTGTCCCTAGACTCTAATCTCAACTGGGTCTTCCTCTGACCTGACATACATGAGTTATTTATGAGTGAATCTTTACTTAACTACTGTGGTATTGAGGATGCACTCATGCACTTCCCCACTACTAGAATCCTACTAGTTCCTCCAACAATTGGAACTAGTTTAACTAACTATAACTCAATTAGAGTGAGGTATTTAATTAAAACTCAAAAGAACTCAACTTGGGCCCCTAAAATTTAGGGATCACTCTACATGACTCTAGATAGACTTTCAACTCAAATTTCCTAACACAACCAAGTCAATTTAACTTAATTAATTGTTACAAGTTGCTATGAGAATAGAATTGCAATTTAATTCACAATTTAATTCAAGAACAAATTAAATTGGAATTTCTAGATGATATTTCTAACATTTCTTATTTCCATTTTCAACACTCCCTCTCAACAAGAAAGGAATTCAAGTATATCTTGATCTCGTACCTTTGTAATGTTCTACATGCAACTCTTGTCACTATTCTTGTTGATACTACAACATCTACAACCAATAAGCATCCAACTTGAATAAGTATGATGCATATGTCACCAAAGTCTCTGACTGCTACTAATTCTTCTTCTGTTGACTAAAAACTCTATGCTTCTATTGACCCTACCTCTATTCCATCTGCACTGCTATCACCCCTGCTCTGCACTCTCTAGTATTTGACTGCTGCTAGCTTATACCTCTATCACTCTGATATCTAACTGCATCAACCACCATTGATCCATCCTACTATTGTGTACTATGGACTCCCATAGCAAGTTAATGAGCTATGAGACAAAATCTCTCAATGGACTGTGCACAAATTTTTTCACTCTTGGGGCTATTACTTCACATCGCTCCACCTCTCACTTAGAGGTATGGCTGCATGTGCTCCCTCTACCCACATGGCTCCAAAATTTCCCCCTAATGTAGGTCACTTCTTTAGTGGATGTCTCCACTCGGTCTCCTCTCTTCTTATCCAATTTTGATTGCTCCAAAACTTTTTGAGTTTTTTTCTAAGGCTACTTCTTCTTTTCTTGGGTAGATTTCTCCATTGTCTCTCCTCTCTTCTTCTCTATTTCTGGCTGCTCTACATCATTCTCAGATTACTTATGAGGTTGCATTTTGGGTTGCATGTTAAGAGGTAATTCATGCTCCCTATCAACGACGAATTCTATAACCTCTTCATTTCTCCTCAATGCTTTTCATGCATCTTGTACCTCAAGTGCATACAGGTTCTTGACTCGCACACCAATCTGTTTCATTTTTCCTACCATCACAAAATTTTCTGAAAAAATAGTTGATTTTAAATAAGCCATATCTCCCTAATTCGAACTCCGAGTCGGCCGATTTTTATTTTTGACTTTGGGCATTTATTCACAAGGAATCTAGATCGGATATTTTTTCTCGAAAATTTTCAACAAAAAAATTTAGATCTTCTTTGCTCCTCAATCTTTTAATAGCAATGATTACAGTTGCTTTTCTATCACTATAATTTGGCTCACTGATCTACCCAATAGTAACCTTCTAGCTCAATTAAGAAGTTTGTAGCTATAGTCTTCTGGATCAACCTTGAACTAGAGTTCCACAATCCTTCTCTTTTATATTTTCTTTAGCTCTAATAGCATGTAGATTTTTAATGTAGATTCAACAACTTATATGATATGCTAAAACAAAATACAAGAATCTACTCTACTCTTCAACGGAAACCAAAATTGATTGATGAAAAAAATAAGCAGAAAAGGAAGAATTTTAGTCACACATAACAAAATATTTTTCTCGATAAAGCAACTACTAAAAACTGTGACTATCTATATTTCATTAAGCATAATATTTGAGAAGAAAATATAATTCTTTCTCAACTTGAACAATTCCCGCACTAGCAAAATCTAAATATCTTCTTCCTTGGATGGCTCTGGCCAACACTTAGCCAACTTACTAGCCTTCCATGCTCCTACTTCTTTGCGCAATCCCTAAGGGAATTACACTTTATTGAATGTGGAGATTCCCTCTTCATAACTATGCAATCCAAACATAGGCCCTCAATTGATTGCATGCACCATCTGTACAAATTAGAAAATTATACAACTAATAGTACATTGTCCCTGAACTCTAATCTCAATTGGGTCTTCCTCTAAACTGACATTCATGAGTTATTTTTCATTGAATCTTCATTTAAATGGTGTGGTACTAATGATGCACTTGTGCACTTTCTTACTACTAGACTTCTGCTAGTTCCTCCAACAATTAGAACTAGTTTAAATAACTATAACTAAGTTAGACTTAGTTATCTAATTACAACTCAAAAGGACTCAACCTGGGCCCCTAAACTTAGGGATCACTCTGCATGAATCTAGATAAAACTCCAACTGAAATTTCATAAGTCGACTAAGTCAATATAACTTAATTAACTATTACAAGTTGATATGAGAATAGAATTACAATTTAATTCACAATTTAATTCAAGGACAAATTAAGTTGGTATTACTTGAATTTCCTAAGCTGACTAAGTTAATTTGACTTAATTAACTATTACAAGTTTCTATGAGAATAGAGCTACAATTTAATACAAGGACAAATTAAATTGGAATTTCTAGATGTTATTTTTAACATTTCTTGTTGCCATTTTTAACATGGGTTACCAATAACAATCCCATTTTGTGTGACAAAAAGCCTCTTATTGATATATAATAAAATACATTTTAGTTTATTCTATTGTTTTATCCAATGTTGTGATCTTATGTTACACCACTAATTAAATATATGGATGATTAAATATTATAATGAAAATGTGTGAAATATGATAATATAACAAATTAATATGAACATCATATATAAATGCACTGATCAAATTTTAAGTTATATGAATATTGTTATAAGATATATGTTGATTTTTCAATGAATAATAGAATATTAAAATTACAATAATTGTACTATCACCGGTTGATGTTTCCAAAAAAAAATGAAAATATCATTCAAAAAATCGGTGCATCTATAACATAAAGAAACATTAGTGCATTGTGTTATATAAAAGTACCGTGACAAAATTCTTTTGCATGCTTGGTGCCTTTCAAGAAAACAAGAGCACCAATGTGTTTATCACTTCAATCACAAGTCTTGTTTGAGATTAACACCTCGGTGCATTGTAATTATTAACACATGAGTGCATTCATACAATTAACTCCCCAGTCCTACAAAATATATTTCTAGCCCAGTGCTTTATGAAAACTAACAACACTCGTCTTTTTCATAATTAACCCACCAAGGATTTTGTACTAACAATATGCATCGGCACAACAAGTTCAAAAAAAAGCATTGACACAACAATTATTTTTTGCTTGCCCTAGTGTCATTCCTTAGAAGAATGCCTTGGGGCTTTTCTATATCTTAGCACCATTGTAGTATATAATATGCATCGGTATTATTTGCATTAAGCTCCTTACTACTTTTAGTTATGTATGTTGCCCGATGATTTTATGTATGTAGGGCACTGGTGCTACTTGTTCCATTAAGCACACCACAAAAAAATAAATTTGCTAGAACCTCCGACAGCCCTAATTTTTCTAGTCATGATAAAGTTCTATTAAAATCTCCTCTAAAACATCCACGATCACAAATAAATGTTTTAGCAGATGTTTTTTTGACAATTTTTGTCAATTTTATAGCATTAAAAACCTTCATTATAACCTCTGCTAGAAAGTATTTTCCTTATAGTGCACCAACCTCCTCCTTATAAGGTACGTTTACTTCCATTGATTTGGCACCCTTTAAAGAATTATGTGAAGAGTTATGGCTTCTAAAATCACTTATGTGCATACCACTTCGAAAAATCAAGTACCTGGATATTTTCTTTATGATTGGGACAAATATAATAAAGTGGTTTCATGTGACCTTAAAATCTGTATTATTTATGACCTATTTTTGCATCCCATATCTATAGAGTAGACAATAAGTTCTTTTAAGCATCCATGAATTACTTGAGGTCAAATCGACAATTTTTTATAGCATTGAGTAATCATTGGGAACACATGAATAATATAATGAAGTCAAGAATCATTTACTAAATTTATCTTAGTGGTCATATCATCTCCACAAGTTACATCACAAAGTTCTTCATTAAGGTGCATAAATTCAATGTCATTCACATCACCAATATGTGCATAAATATGTAAAGTTGTAATATTATTGTCACTACAACCATGTATAAAATTGAAACCAAGTACACTCCTACAAGTTAGGTTATGTTGATGAACAATATATCGTGTAATAGAAAAGGACGATGAATTTTGCGACAAGAACTCAGACATACCTTTGTGGAGGGTTTAGTTAGTATGTTAGCATTTACTATAACTAAATTGCACACATGAAATAAATATAATTTTTTTTATAATAATAATAATAATACCTATCAAGATGGAAAATTAACGTATCAAACACTTTTCTTATGGGTGACAAGACACCCCTCCTCACAATGATTTGTTGCTTAGTCTATGAAGGTGTTCATACCCTACCCCCTGTGAATTTGAACTTATGACATCCAAGGAGAAAACACGTGATCTTGTCCATTAGACACCATAAGAATGGGAATCAAAATGGGATATTAAATTTTCAAAACTGAACGAATTTCATTACACTTTGTTTTTATTCACTCAACTTCAAATATCAACACAGAAAAATGACAAACATGATAACTTAGTGCATAATAAACATGTCTAAGCCTTAAATCAAAGTAATGTAATCTTGTAATCATTTGTTAAGTTTGACTGTAGCACTCATGAAGTATTGATCCTCAATATCTACTAATGCATCCATGAAACATGAATGTGAAATCAATCAATATGAACTTTGGAGAAGTTCATCTTGAGTGATAGCATGTACATTATAAATCCTTAAAATAAATTGACAGCTACCATAGGATTTGTAGATGAAATTAAAGATGAGTTAACATAGGGAAGCAATAATAATAATAATAATAATAATAATAATCCATTATTAATGTCAAAGCCTAGCCAAACACCAAATTGATGTATATCACCCCTTCATTTGTGGATCAAGGAACCCCTTTTGTGTAAGGATTTCACTACTTAGTCTCGAGAGGTGTACATAATTTACCCTCCATTGTATTCAAATATGTGACCTCTAAGGAAGAAACACTTTTTCTAACCTTTAGGCCAACTATGTTCAAATATTCATCATGAGATTAGCATTCTACCACTAGAAATCAAGTTTCCTTTTGGAACAACAAAACCAAGAATAAAATAATATTAATCAAATAGAAATTTCTTAAATCCTAATTAGAAAACAAAAGGTTTGAAGAACAAACCAATAAGCATGTTCATGCATATGAGGATCATAGTAGTCAAACTTAGGCTAGTCAATAATTCTTCCTAGTTTATTAGATTGATTATTTGTATTTAATGTAGCTTGTGAAAATATTGATCTGTCCTTGACAACCCTACACTGCTCAATATTATTCTTGGAATCCCCAAACATGTCCTCATCATATTTTTTATTGTTATCTCCATAATCGGAAGAATGACTGGAAATTTCTCCATCATCCAAGTCAGAATTGCCTCTATCGACATTTTATACCTTGGTAATACTAGAAACTAGATATGAGTTGATAAAGTTATGAGAAGTGGCTCTAAGGTAATGTTTTGTCATTTGGTAATATTCTTACATAACATCTACAAAAATTTATATCATGATCACTTTCCTTATGCTCAATCATTGCACTCTTGCAACAATCCATGTTAAACTAACATTTAAGTTTGTAATAAAAGAAAATAAGTAACCTATGATCATATCATTCATATGCACCAATTTTAAAACATGGAAATATTACACATTCGATGATTTAAATGCAAAATTATATGACCAAAAATGATTCATCACCAAAGAATAGGACTTGCTTTTATCACTTCAGACAATAGCAAAAGACACGCACATGCAAACTATGGTAGTTGTTGAAATGTGACCTGGAGAATAAGATATAAACATGTAAAAACCCTAACCCAAATTGGAAAATTTTTAAATTTGGTATAGCCAAAGACTAAGATCTTATTGTTCTCATACTTATTGAGAGTACAAAATATAGATTTAGTGAAAGTTATTCATCCTCATATAAAATTAAAATAAGAAATTCAATTGCTACTAGAAGCTTCAATGTGTGTATCTTTATATTTCAAAATTAAAATTGTAAGAATCTCATATTTCTTGATAATACTTGTCCTTGCATAACAAATACCAAAGTACATTCCTACAACAATTGTTTTTAAAATGCAACACCATGGTTTTTTTTTTATATCAGACTTCAATTCTTTGAACACAAACCCTATAAAAATCTTTGTCTGAGAAAAAGACAAATCAAAATATTATTTGCATATGATAAAAACTAAAAATGTTTGTCACTTATATTGTGCTTTATAAATAGGTAGCGAATATAATTTTGGTCAAGGATATTCAAGAGCTAAGACCATGATCATCATTATCAAAATATGAAGGCACGTGATAGAGTTCTAATTTTCAATTTAGAATGTTGAAAAAAAGGTTAGGAGCCCTGTCAAGAAATTGGAAAGATAATAATTTCGATAAGAAAAGTCATCCTTTTCTATTTCACAATTCTAACACTTACTGCATCAAATGAGTATTTTGCATACAATTAAAAATCAAGAAAAAACTACAATCATTTCTTGATATACATCATATCATATTATGCATATATTGAACACAAATGATACTTACTTCCTGAATAGATAACCATCTAGTTATTCATCATCAAAACATAATATGTACCATACATATAAACAATTTGATAACATACAACATTATTAACTCTTAAGTAAATGTACTCTTATTTAGATAAAGTAATTAGATTATTGCTAATAAATGAAATTATTAAGAATTAGACTCACATCCTCTCTTAATGGTCAGTCTGGAGAATACACCAAGATTTCAAACTCTTATTTGGTCAGAGTAGATTTGTGAGGATGTCAACACTCTACTCTTTTCTCATAAAATATTTGGAGTTCAACCTATTCATATTCTACAAGTTGTATAATGACATGGAATTAGATAAGATCAGACAATATAATTTTATTAATGTCTAAAAAATGACTACAAAAGTAAGGTTAATTGGATTGGAGAGTACAACCCATGTAAATGTAATGTGGCAGTGCTAGCACAACTCATAGAGAATGCCATGTGCAAAGAAAGAAACCTACATAGGTATAATACTAGAACATATGTATATGGTCGTGATACAGGTACAATGATATAAATGCTGAGTTTGTCAAAGACTTTAGGGTGATAAACACAACCCAAGAACTTTTCAAGAGAGATAGTGTGAGAGAGGTGGATCAAATAATGAAGATGATGATGGGATTATACATCATTCAGTTTCTTTCTCCCATAAAATACTATATTCTTTTCTAATTTTAGAACAGCTTTATTATTATAGATAAGGTTTGTTGAATTGGTTTGCTTGAACACCAAACCTCCAAATATTCTTCCAAGTCAAGTTGCCACACATGCACCCACTCTAGCAGCATCATGATGGATTTCCACAATGCTTTTTCAACCTACTCTAGCTCCCACTAGATATACTCTGGCAAAACGAAGCACTAACTAGACGTAAGTTGATTCCAAGAGCACCAAGTTCACTCCAATATGATCGACCAATATATATAAACTAATTTCAGTGCCTTGTTGTGGATTTTTAAGAGGCATGATCTACTCTCTCACTCATGCCCCCACCCGTTACAGTTAGGAGTTCCAACCAACTCCTACTAGGCTTATGCCATTGTAAGTTGAATGTGCATTGTAAACTATGAATTACATAGTAGATCCTAGATAACAATTAACACTAAATCATGGTTTGTAATCTCTCATGTCGAATGTGACTTTAATAATAGAGTGTAAATCTTTCCATTCCAATCATAACATTTATAACAATGGTTTAGCATTATGCTATTTTGGTCAGATATGCACTATGTTAAATGATCCTTGATAGAATGCAGACCACTGCATACATTTAATATCATTATTCTAAAGAAAACATCAATGGGAATGCATCATTAAGGTAAAGATAAAAATTACCATAGAAAGAAATATCCAGTTAATAATGGGTATGCACTTGGCATAAGTGGATATCTACAAAACTATATTATCATTTCCCTAATAAAATATCAATGCTATTTTTAAGTATGGGATGAATTCGAATCTTGAAAATAGGAGAAAAAACATTATCTATAACGAAGTTCAATAATAATACACCTTAGCATATTATGCGAAATTTTCAAATGAAAGAGTGAGAAAAAGGATGAAGTTGATCATAACTCGTAGAGTATTTTTATAGAAAAGAAATAAATTTTAGAAGTACATAACTAAAACTTACTATTACTGAAAGGAAAAGAATTCAACTGAAAAATGCAAATAAATTTGTTAAACAATTGAAGTTCATTCTAAACTATCATCCAATGGGATGTTTTCCCAAATAGCTTACAGTCTAAACTATCAATAAGAACCTTGAAGAAAGTCTACAATGTAAATTAGTTAACAAATCTGCTATCTTTTTCACAACTTAACCTTGTATTATTACATTTGGATCCTTCACATTTACATATTCCCTATGTATTTGCATATTAAGGATATTCTCATACTTTCACATACATATTACTAAAATCATTGTTTTGTAAGTCCTAAAAGCATTGCACTAAATTACTAGGAGAAGGGAAAATGCAACAATCGTTTGGAATTTTCTCCAACTCTTCCTCAAGTATCACATTTTTCTATAACTCCCCCATTTTTGTAAATTCACTTTTTCATAAGGGCCTTAACATGATTGTGCTGGTGATTTTACATCAACACCTTCCATTGTAGCTCAAACAAATGATGAGAAAATACATTATGAGAAGTACCCCTTACCTTTTGGTATTAGCAATATAACCCCTATTGGATCATCATTATATAGTTGTAGTTCCCCTACCTGGGATGTGGTATAAGCTGTCGTAAATCATGTTAGAACATTAGTATATGCGACTAGGAATTTGAGAAAGTCATCTACAACCCAAAGTATCTATAATTTTGTAGAAAGAAAGAAAATATCTTAGAGGGTATTAAAATATCTCCAACAAAAAATCATTGAGAAGTAGCAGTAGCCTTCATGAATTTGATAAGTCTTCAACTTTATCAAAAGATTCTTCCCCAAATCCATCTACAAATATGCAATCTTCAAAGGGTGAATTTGTCTGTTCAAATAGTTTTTCCACTGACCCTCCAACATTTATAAGGACAAACAAGATTGCTAATATTGTTTCATCTACTAGCCTTATTGCACTTAATGGTAAATAATTTGGGCAGACGATAGTTGTTATCACTTAGAACTAAAAGTTTGATGCATATAATTGTCTGTCCTAGTCTGATGACAAAGGTCTGTGTTAAAGTTGATTTCATTTTATTTTTCTCACTTAGGATTTGGAGTTTTAAAAGTCTTAACTCAAACCATACTCGACTCCTATTGGTTCTCCTCCACCCATCATTGTTCCATAGTCATGTCTTGTTTTATCCGAGTCACCATGTCTTTTAGTGATTTCGCAGCGTAATCTCATTTGCCAGTTTCACAGCGCAATCATGGTTAAGCAGTTTCGCAGCGCGTCATGATTAGGCAGTTTCGCAGCGCATCATTAGAATTTATAACTAACAGCGCTGCGAAATCATGGATTCGTGCATTTTGCGGCGAATCTTTCCTGAAATGTCAAGTCCGTAGGTGATTCATCAATTGTGTCTGCTCATGTCAGTTTGTGTACTTCTTGTATCACGTTTGAACGTTCATTTGCCACTACTCCACCAATAGACTATCGATATGCACAGAAATATCATTCCCAAGAGATTTTACCGTGCATAGACCTTAATGATGGTCATAAGTGCTGCATGAGTGATAAGTCTGCCTGATTATGTATTGAAGTGTTTTAATGGAAGAATTTGAATTTCAAGAGAGGTTGATTTCAAGCGAGCTTGATTACAAGCGAGGCTGAATTAAAAAAGAGTTGAATCACCATTTCGACCAGAGCTGTTAGACTTTGTGTGTGAAGATCTCGAAGGAAAAATGGAGAGAAAAGAGCACAGACCCAGTAAATGTCAGAGGACTAAACCTGAAGGCCTGGACATAGCGTTGAGGGATGAAGGCGTGAAAAAAGCATTCAAAAATGCTGGGTGCTGGAACTTTTGCAAAAAGCTACAAGGAGGACATGCACAGGTAACTAAGGAATTTGCGCTAAACTTCACTGGTTTAAATTCAAAGATAGCTATGCTAGAAGTATAGGTTTCTCCAGAAGTAATATCTACTGTAACAGAGATCCCAAGAGGACGGGAAGAATGGTTTAAAAATTTTAAGTTTGATATGAATCCTTGTAAGGAGTTTTTAAAGGAGGCATATGTAAATGAAGACTTAACAAAAGCAGTGCCCAGAAATTATGTCAAGGAACATTATGCTCTTCTTCTCACCTACATACAGAAATATTTGACCTGTGAAGGAAGGTACAATAAGGTATATTCTTACCATTTTAAATTGCTCTTGCATTTCACCGAGAAAGTCTCCATAGACATTCCTTTTTATTTGTTTCGCAGTTTGAGTAAGATGTGTGATAAGGTGCAGTTGAGGAAAGAGGATTGTGAAACCTCTTTATTTCATCATGGTTTGATTAAGTTGCTAGTTTTAGATGGCCTCCAAAAGATAGGCAGAGACTGGAATTCATTTATTTTCATGGCTGGATTCCAAAGCAAGACTGGCCTTACTCCACAACCAGCCAAAGAATTCACCATAGCTGAGCTTCAAAAGGAAGTAAGAGCTAAAAAGCAAATCAAGTCACAGCTAACAAAACCAGTGAAGCCACTAATCATTCAAGAACAACCTCAGAAATCAACGAAGGAAAAAACTCAAGGTAAGAAGACTGTACCCGAAACAAGCAGATCTGATGCAGTCTCAAGGGTAAGGACAAGAAGCCAAATAAATAAGGAAAAAGGTAAAGCTATAGCTGTTGAAGAGAGCCCAGTGTCTAAGGCAAGCTTGAATGATTTATTACAGGCCATTGAATTCGAGCAGTCTGAACCAGTTAATATTGATTTGACACAGTCACCGGAAGAAGGTATCAAGAAAACCAAGGCCTGAAAAAGGCTTAAATTTGATGAGCCAGCTGAAGAGTTTGTTTTTAAACCTAGAAGACCTATGACAAGAAGATTCCAGCAAGGACAAGAAGCACTGCCCAGAACAGAGGAAACAGGGGAAGGGACACAACATTAGCAAAAGAAGAGCACAAGCAAAACAGTCATTACATCTAAAGAAGACAATATAACAGACCTGAAGAGCCAATTGGAATCTACTAAATATGAGATTGCCAAACTGAAGAAAGTTGTTAGAGAGTATACAATCGTGCATGCAAATTATCGTAAAGCTGTGTGGAAAGGAAGTGAAACCCTAGAAAACCAGTTAAATTCAGTAGTGGATGGCCATGCAAAATTTCACGCATGGACAGTACCAGCAATCAAAGAGGCCAAATACATTAGAAGGATAAATATGAAGCTAAGAGCTGGGAATAGAGCTATGGAGAAGAAAATTGAAGACCTGAAGGCACAGCTAGGCCAGTTAACTGCTAAATGAATTTTGTTTTCAGGAAAGGTTTTGTTCCAAATCTCTGTCAAATTTGCTTAGTCTTATTGTTTTGAAGACATGTAAATCCCTGCTATACATATGAAAAAATCAAAGGGAATTTTTGGCAATCAAATGTTTGGGTGATAAAGATTTCAGGTCAAAAGCAAGCTGTTTCAAATAATTCAGCAGTTTCGTAGCACGCTACGAAACTGCTGTAGGTGATGATTTTAATGCAGACAGGCAGTTTTGTATTATGAACGGGAATTTTAAAATAGAGACACCTAAAGGTACGCAAGACATCAGATGGAGCTACAATAGCCATTCAGATCAAGGCAGGTGTACATTTAAAAAGGTGGAATATTTTAACACAAGTTTAAATTTCTGTTGTAAAGCCTCTTTATCACCGTTCAAAAGGTATTAAATGATTTGCATACAAGGAACTTTTTCTTGCATACATGTCCATCAATGCAGCCTACAGCACATCAAAAACGTGGCAATGTTCCATATTTTGGGTTATTAAAGGCTAGAAGACAAGCTGTTTTACATTCGAGCAATTTGAGGAAAACAGGAACCGAGAAGCAAGGGACATCTCCTAATACTACTGGGCAGTTAAAGATTCAGCGTTCAAGGTCAATATGGAGTATTAAACATCCAGCTCATCCAAATCGAAAGAGGACCAGGTGTCAAAGAACAAGGAGAAACCACTATGCATGGAAAATGGAGTTAGAGTCATAGTTAATTTAGAACTCTTTAAAACTCCAGTCAGCACTTTATTGTATTTAATAGTTAGTTAAATAGCTGATAGGTGTCATTAGAGATAGTTATTGAGTTATCAAAATTCCCCTCATGCTGGAGGAGGAAGCTTGAATTAGTTAGAATAAGGATTCTATATATAGCTGAAACAGAAATGTAATGAGGGTTGGAAATTTTATAACAGAGTACTGTTTTGGCTTATGTAAAGACAGAGTTCAGTAATATAAGTTGGCTGCTTTTCTTCTCAGGATTCAAGAAGGATTTCCATGTTCAGAATGTGTGATTTTATTCTTTCCTTAATGTCTTTTACAATGGCATAGATGTGTAATCACTCAGAATTCACTGATTGTGCTCTGATTTCCTGTATGCATTTATGAACTGTGGTTTTATATGAGTTGTCTTCTGAACATCCAAATGCTAAATGCCCTGACTTATATGTAAAGGCAGTATCATTGTTTACTGAAGTATGATTGACTCCATAGGCCCAATGGAAACTTATGTAATGTTTATCGAGCCTTCATATTTGTCAATGTTATTCCACAAGATTTAGCCATCTAATTATTAGTCAAAATCAATAACCCTTTGAGAGAGCCCTCTCAGGCTAAGGAGGCTAAGCCTTAGTCAAAAGATTGGTTTGAAACAGTTACTTGAAGTCTACCTGGTTTGCAGCCTTCCAGGGCTTGATTTTGAGATAACAATAGTGATTAAAAAATTTGAACTACAAGGCTACAGGGTAGTAGAGCTGTAGGGATGAATTTAATCTGAGGCATATTTTTGGTTGCTTTTCGATGATGTTATTTGACCTTCCTGAGGAAGAGTTCGTGAAATTTTTATGAGGTAGTCTAGCCTTCCTAAGGTAGGGTTTGGTGACCCTTTCTTGAAGGAATTCGACCACCCTTGTGACAGAGTTAGTAATTCTATTCATGTAGCTTGACCATTTTCTTGAGGAATTTCATGATATGTTTGAAATAGTAAGACCATACTGTGTACACAAAAGCTAGTGATAGGTTCTCTGAATCTAGTGTAGTATTATTTTACTAAAATTGTGGGTTTGTAGACTATAGTAACCTGATTGTTGGTGAGAAAAATGGGCAGTAAGCCATAGAGAAATGGTATTTTCATTGAAGGATTATATTTTTGTTAGATCTCATATTCGTTTTTTTCCAGAAAATAATTATATTTTTATGTATATTGTTGTTTGATAACAAAAACCCTAACTAGAAATTAAACCCTAAATTTCCCTAGGATATCACAAAACACTAAACTTATCAAATGAAAAAAATAAAAGGCTTTGTTCATACAGATATGTTGCAACAACCAAATTGTCTTATATAAATATTTGTTGGCATTGAACATACCATAACCATTATAATATACATGGGTTATGAATGCTCAAAATACAAATGTAGCTAGAATATAAAAAATGGGAAATAGATAAAGGTTCAACGAACAAATATTTGTACCATTGCAAGCCAACCAACTGATGTGCCAATAATACAAATCATGAAATGTAGTGTAGTCTAATCGTTACATCATGGAATTGAATCATTGAAATCCAAAGAGGTACATGCAATATTGAAAAATAAAAGAAAAAACTAGCCATAATTTCTCTCGTTCATTGTTGGCTTTCATGACACAAAATGCAGATCTAAATGCAAAGTTAGTGACATTAGCTCCTGAAATTTAATGTTTAAAATTTTATAAAAAAATCCGTGAATATATGCTACGTCCAACGTTTGGAATATATCAAGTTTTAATCCAATTAATTGATATAAGATCTAAAGCATGGAGATTCAAGGAGCTTTACGAGGAATACATGAATCCTTGGCTAATTCAAACCAAAACACACTGCCATAATTTATTACTCTCATAACATAGATGAAATTTCATGTTTCCAATTTAATAAGACATGAATTACTTACAAAAATTATGTTGAATCATAGTATTATGTCAAATGTATTAGAGAAAATATGAAAATGAAAGAGTTATTGCAAGTCATCCCTAGAAAATATATAATAACTTATAATGGGAGAAATGTTACCCTATCTAATTCAATGAGTAAAATCATGAGTATACTACTTACTTGTAGCTATTTATTAGTAGTTACACAATATATAACACAACCCTCATTGACAAATGTTCATCTCAAAATATTTGCATTTAGAAAAAAATATAAACTATACTAAATACATATTAAACACTTCAGAAACATTGATAACCATAATTGTGATTTCATGACTTACTATCATTCATTTTAACAGAAACTAAAATTATAAATAAAAAAACAAATTATAGTCCGATATGCGTGGCATATTTTGGTGTTGCCCATATTTATCATTTACAAGCTCTGCACAAAACATCATGCAGGGGGAAGGGAAGCGCCATCCAAGACATTTTATGGGGCATCGAATTATTCCCTACTATGTTTGATGATGCCATTAATGAATCTATATATCAGCTGATAACTGAGAAAGAGCTCTATGGTATCCTCAAGGCTTTCAGTAAAGACAAATGTCCTGGCCCTGATGGCTGGACTATAGAATTTTTTATCCATTTCTTCGACATCAACAAAAATGATCTCATATAGATGATTGAGGAGTCCCGCATCACTGGGCGTATACACGCACACATTTCATCCACACTGATCGCTCTCATCCCAAAAAAGAAATATGCGGACACTTTTTTTGACTATATATCAATCTCCTTGTGCAACATATCTTTCAAGATTATTTCAAAGATCATTGCTGAACGTATAAAGGGAACCTTGGCCACACACCTATCAAAAGATCAACATGCATTTCTTAAGGCACGTAACATTTTGGACGTTGTGGCATATACTCAGGAATGTATCTTCTCCATGTTCTCCAAGAACATTGATGTGGTTGTTCTCAAGATCGACCTTCAAAAAGCCTATGATTGTATAGACTGGGGCTACATTAGATGTCTTCTGGTGAAAATAGGCCTACGGCTTGAGATGATCAATTGGATCATGGCTTGTATTGAAAACGTTAATTATGCCATTAATATCAATGGCATTTCATATCCATATTTACTCGCTGAAAGAGGACTCCGCCAAGGATGCCCACTTGCACCAATCATTTTTATCTTAGCTATGAACACTCTCAATTTACACATTTGCAAGGTTGTGGATGAGCATTGATGTATGCCCATCAAGATCAGTAGGTATATATCTCTATCTCACAATTTATTCGTGGACGATGTTCTCCTATGTGCAATGTTATGTCAAACATCATGGGACTGCCTTTTTGACATTCTCATTAATTTTCAAAAGGCCACAGGACTTGTTATTAATAAATCCAAATCTACTTTATATTATAATGGTGTTGATATGGACCTGATTAATAGAATCGCAACCATGTTTGGTGTTCTCTCTTGTCTGCTTCAAAATGGAATTATATATCTAGGCTTTCATCTTAAAACAAACAACTACTGACCAAAGACTGGGAGTGGTTGATTGAGAGATTTTACAAAAAAATATCATCATGGGAATATAGGACCCTATCACTGGCTGGCAGAGTGATATTAGCTACGACGGTTTTGTCTCAGCTTTCTGTATACTGGGCACACTTGTTCTATCTTCGTTCAAGCATCATTCAATGACTTAACAAGATTACCACAAATTTCATTTGGGGAGGTTCGTCTGTGCATAAAAAATTCCACCTTGCAAAAATGAAGGATATTTCCGTTCCTAAACAGTATGGCAAGTGGGGTGTAAAGGACCTGCGACAATTTGGATGTGCGTTTCTATGCTGTACCTTGTGGAGAGGCATTTTCGGCAACAGACCATGGAGAAATCTAATCAGACTGAAATACATGAAGGGCAGGAATATAGATTTTTGGTACAGGCTTGGAGTTATTGGGCCTCAAAATGGATCCGCCATATGGCTCAGTATGTGGAAGATAGAATCATATTTCATGTCTTGATTACGATGGTGGATATACACTGGCTACAGTGTTCTCATTGGCATTGATCCCATTCTATGCAGTCATGGTGACATACATATCCCAAAGAACCTCACCACACATCTTCATCGGCATGGTATTTTCACATGGAACAAACTCATTTCGGAATGGCGCGGCACATCCCAAATTTGGAAAGATGGATCAACTCTCAACCTGTTGGATATTATGGATGGCAACTGGAAATCCATTACGAACGCACTATCCCGAGGTGTTTTTCACCATCATGGTCCAGTTGATCATCTCATATGGTCTGTTTGCAATGATCGGAGGCCTATTTCTGCTAGAGACGTTTATACATATATGATCAGACATAGGATTCCCAGTGCTCAAATACTTTTTTTGATTGTTTTTTGGAAGGAAGGATGTCCTCTAAAATACATCCAATTTGCGTCGCTAGTCTTCTACAACAAGAACCTCACATGGGACAACCTAAGGAAGCAATGTTGGCATGGTCCTGGCAGATGTACAATGCGTGAATCAGATGAAGAAACAAATCTGCACATGTTTTTCCAATGCCCTTCCATTCAACGTGTCTGGTATGTACTGGCAAATACTTATGTTTTCCACTTACTGTTTTTGACTCTTCTCATGCAACTCTCATCTGGTGGAGTCGGCAAAGAGGGAATCGGCATTTGCTCATTCTCATCTTTCTTTGGACTGCATGGAAGTGGCAGAATTCTCGAATCTTCAACGATTCAATCTCGCCTGTTTCGTCCATTCTGGACAATATATTGGCAACATGGATTATGATATATGGATCTGCTGGACTTTGACTGTATTGATCCTCCTGTGGCATATAGGGTCCAAGAACAATACATTTTTGACTATTATGTTTTCAGAGGCATACAATTATAGTCCTCATGCTTTAGCAATCTAAATTGTTATACTTTTATATATGTGATGTGATCTGTTGTATATGGACCAGATATGGACAACACATATATGTACATTTGTCTTTATATTGACTCAATATAATATATCATGCTTTTTTTCTCCTGAAAAAAAAAAATTATGTGATGACTTTCTTAAAGCATTTATACACATTAAAAATGGGGTCTACATTTCCTAAATTTCCTACTTATACCTAATCTTGGAGTTGACTTTCACAAATTTTGGGGCTTGTTTCCACTGTGGGGCTACATTTCCTAAATTTCCTTATTATTTCCAATCTTGGAGTTGACTTCCGCATGTTTTGGGCCTTCTTTCCACCGGAATACTTTCTATAATATAATAGATCACATTAGTGTCACAAACTATTCTTTGCTTCTTCCTAAATAGTATACGCGTAGAACACATTACATATAGTCTATACTAACCCAACAATGCAAAATCTGACAGGTTGTGTGGTTAGTTGGGTGTAATAATCCCCATCAACGTCTATATATGGAGAGCAAAATCTAACAGGTTGTGTGGTTAGTGGAGCATAATAATCCCCATCAACGTCTATATATGGAGAACAATAAGTGGCCCCCATATCTCCAACAAATCCAACCACACAAGGAATCCTAAACCAATGAAACAATATGCCATACATCATGCACGAATTGAAAATCTACAAAAATTTGAAAAATCTGCGTGTTCAAACAAGGAGGTCCCCTCAAATATCATGAATTGATGTTTCAATCCATGTGCTACGTATTTCATTTTCAATACTAAAATTGCATTTTTTCTCTATGAAGGATCCGGTCAAACCAGTGTGAATACTTTAAAATTGCAAAACACATCTTATGATTCCAATCATTGAATTTCAACATAAATACCATCATAACTGCAAAAAACAAAAACAAAAACAAAAACAAAAACAAAATAAAAAACAGTTAGGGAAATTTAAAATGGTAGACAAACCCTGCAAGGTCCTCAAAGTTGGCCCTCCCAACAATAATTTCTTTGCTCAAGGCACTGAGTTGCCAAACATCACACAATCCCTAGATCATTTTACTAAAACTCTACTCAAATTTAACCTAAGGACCTACTCCAAATTAAAAAAAAAAAGAATCATTCAAATGCAAAAAAGAGTTCAAAGAAGTTCACTTGCTTGTTCACTAAGACCTTCATCGCTGAATCTATATAAGTCATCTTCATTCGAAAAACCCGCTAAATTGAAACCCTGAAATAAATATAGGTCAGAAGCCATGAATTTCAAAATTAAAAAGGAATTCAAGTGAAAAACCCTTATACTAACCAAAATAAAAACATATTACTAGAGAACATGGATACATTCTTTAAGGACAAACTCATTCTCAATGCCATACTAGCATCACTTGTAAAGCTCCTAAAACTCCTAGTTGGGTATTCTTTGACCTAGCCAAAAACTTGACTCCATAATCTAATAATCATAGTATGATGAATTGTAATTAGTCGGATAGTAACTATATTTGTAGTTTTCTTAAGCATTTGATTAGAATGAAAGTGGTAAATGAAGGTGATACATTGAACTTGCGAGATTGGAATACTTGTAAATATGTTACCATGTTATGGAGGAGAAGCACCAAAACTTTAAAATTTGTTAATTTATCATGGTTAGATTAATCTAGCTTAGATTGAAGATAAATTTGAATGAAGGAGATCATTTTAATACAAATTTTTGTTGCATTCTTTCAAGTTTCAGACTTGTGTTGGAAAGAATAGCTATATAATAAGGGAATCTTGCACAAGTGCAAGAGGTATATTGATTTCAGCAATCTTGCAATGATTGTTGACTAGGGAAGTATAAACAAGAACACTAGTTACCCATAACTTATCCTCCATCTAATGAAAGAGATTAAAAGCATATTTATGTTTTCCATAATCAACCATGTAGGGAACAACATGATTATATTTAGATGCATGAAGTTCACAATTAAGCATTTCAATGATGTCAAGTAGAGAAAGAACCCCCATAATTTCCCTAGTCTTCGCCAAACCATTGAATAAAACATTGAAAATTGAGGCAGTACAATGTTCCTTGACATTTCCTCCCAAATATTCCAAGCAAAGTCCAAATTTCCTACCACAAAGAAATAATGAATCATGGAAGCATATGAAAATATATTGGGATTACATATTTGAGCACTCATGCCACAGAAAAACCCAAAAACCTCATCATCCCACCATCAACATGCATTTTGATCATAATCTCAAATTGCATAATACTTGGCTCCTTTTCTTGTGCACTCGTCATCTCAACAACCTATTTTGTAGTGTTATTTTATTTTCTTATCATTGCTGCTAAAAAATAAGTCCAGGTCCAACCCCAAAGCTCTTACTAATGTTAGAACGCTTTGTAAATAGGGTTGTGTGAATGAAGTGCAAAAAAATTTGCATGTTATGGATAGACTAGTGGACAATGGTGCATATTTTTGTCTCTTGCATACATGCATGCATAAGAAAACATTTCCAAAAAGAAAACTAATTCATGCTCATACCAATTAAATTGGAATTGTCTACTTCAAATTATGCATCTATCTAGGTAATTGAATCTATGCAAAACACCTCAATAATACGTAATTTTATTGGTTGAACATATGAACACTAATATGTTTCAAATTTTCATGCAAATATCCTTGACCTATGAGAAGAACACTTACATAGACTAAAATTATATTATGAATCTCCAAATGTTGTAGTTAGAAATATGAAATCTTTAGGGGTACCAGAAGTAGCATGGGAATTAGTCCTGCAATAATTGGTTATAATATTGGATATGCTAACAACTACAAGGTCTCATTAATATTGCCTAAAGATGTATCTTGATATAAAAAATATTAGAGAGGTCCTGACAAGTAATAAAGTCTACCATAATGCTAATGCAGGGTTGTGAGTTATGCTAATGCAGTGTTGTGAGTTTAAGGAATAAACATCAAAATTATTCATACAAGAAGTTTGATACTTCAACAAGGTTTGTGTAATGCTGTAAGTATGCATTTACAAAGGGGAAGAGCCACAAAGTGTTTATCAAAATACTTGAGGCTTTAAATGATTATGACTTACACTTTCAACAATATCACTACAACAAAATAGCCAATTTGCGCCAAATTTCTCACCAAATTTTAGTGCATTTTTTTCTCAATTGGGATGAGTAGCCTGGTGCTAAATCTGGCTCTATTGTACAATTTTTAAAGCATCCTTTTTTGCACCAAATTTTGCATCTCTTTTTACGCCAAAATTTTCGTCATATTTTGCGCCAAGATTTGCATTTGGTTTTAAAACAGGTTTTGCTTCTAGTTTTGTGCCATTTTTTGCATCTATTTTTGCATCATTTTTTGCTTCCTATTTTGTGCCAGTCTTTCATTCTAGTTTTGTGTCATAATTTTCATCGTGTTTTACACCATCTTTTGCATCTAATTTAGTGCCTTTTTTTTCATCCATTTAGGGTCAATTTTTGCATCTAGTCTTATGCCATTTTTTCTTCTAATTTTGTACTTATTTTTACATCTATTTTTGTGCCAGTTTCTGTGCCTTTTTTTACACCACTTTTTGCATCCAATTTTGCACCATATGTTGAGTCTAATTTAGTGCCAATTTTTTCATCCATTTCTACACCATTTTTTGCATCCACTTATGCATTTTATTTGTCTCCCTTTTTTGCATCCTATTTTGGACCACATTTTTCATCTAATTTTGCATCCAATTTAGCATCATTTTTAACACCATTTCTTGCATCCAATTTTGCATCCTTTCGAGCATTTAAATTTGCATCCTTTCGAGCATTTAAATTTGCATCCTATGTTGAACCATGTGTTGCATCCTCCTTTCCATCCAATTTTGTGTCTAATGTTACGTTCAGTTGTGAGCCATTTTTTCCGTCTACTTTTGCATTTGTTTTTGCACCAAGTTTTGAATCATTTGTTGCACCTCATTTTTCATCAAATGTTGCATCCAAATTTGAGCCATTTTTATGCCCATTTTTGCACCATTTTTTCTACTTTTGTGTCCAAATTTGCACCATTTTTTCTACTTTTTGTGTTCAATTTTGCACCATTTTTTATGTACAAATTTCATCCTTTTCGGTGTCTATTTTTGCATCCTTTTTGGCATGCAAATTTGCATCTTTTTTTCTACCACATTTTGTGTCCAAATTTGCATCTCATTTTGCACCTAGATTTTAGTTAGAATTTTCATCTAGTTATGCATAATTTTTGGCATCCTTGGTTTCACCCTTTTTTTAGTCCCATTTTGCATCTTGTTTTGTTTCTATTCTTACATCCTTTTCGCACCCAATTTTGCATCCTAATTTTACACGATTCTTTGCATCCTCATTTTGGTGTCCATTTTTTAATCCTTGTTTGCACCCAACTTGGTATCCTTTTGTATGCCCTGTTTTGTTCCCTTCTTTTTGTCTAGTATTGCACCCTCTTTTAATTCTACTTTAAAAACATTTTTGTGTCATTTTTTGCATCTTGTTTTGATGGCTAATTTAACATCCAATTCTACTTCCAATTTTGCATGCAGGGTTATATCCACTTTTGTCTTCTTGTTTAGAGTTTTAATTTTGTTTCTATTTATGACCCCCTTTATGGGTTCATTTCACTAATTTCAACTACATAGTGAAATATATTACAGTTTCTAAATATCATTTGTTGTAGGATTTAATGCATGTTTAGATGAACATAAAACACTCTTAGTTTATCCCAGAAACCTAGGACATACCGATTAAGACAAAGGTTGTTCTAAGGCTCATGATTCCTAATAGATCAAGGTGTAGAGTATAGAATAAGAAAAAGAGAAGGAATTCTTGTGAATCCTCACATGTAGGTCTTGTTGGAGTTTTTAGTGTAGATGGGAAGTGCTCCTACCTAGCTCCAAAACTTGGTCCTACACATAAGAGAGAGAACAAAGAAACCCTCACAACATAATATCTTGATAATCGAAACTATCAAAAAAATATAAATATTACTGATTAAATAAATATAAACCAAAATCACGTACATTCATTGGATAAATAGAATAAGTAGAGAATGAATAGCAACATATGGAAGGAAGAACAACTTATCTATATTAATAAAGGAATTGGAGGAAAGTTACAACCATTAGATGAAGTTGCAACACTACCTCCCCCAACTCCTAGATACAAAACTCACCCTCTCAAGATAGATCTCAGAAGCCTAACAATACAATAATTCCCATCATTTTCTCAATAGCCAAGCCTCCAATATATAGGAAATTAAAGGCTATGAATATTTCCCAAATTCCTCATTAGTTCAATATGGGCAAAAGCTTTTGGGTGAATAATGTTTCATCATATAAAAATGGCTTTTTCACTTTTTAGATGCTTTTGTGCTTAGGAAAAAGATTCCCCATGTTTTATGGCTCTTTCCCACTTTTGTATGCTTTTCTTTTTTAGGAAAAAGCTAAATATGAGGATAAAGAGATCACATTCCAGCATATGAGTTTTCGAAAGTGAACAAGAGTGTCACATTCTAGTTAACTCGACCTTTTTTCCTCCTAAGTGAGCATTTTGGTAAAAACAGTTAGATGAAGGGGAAAACTTGTTATAGACTAGGATAACATGGTCCTCATGGTACATAACTTGCATTATAGTCTTATATAGTCTAGGAGAAAGGGATATTCCAACCAACAACATAATAGTATCCTCCTAGGTGATGAGGAGGTATTTTCATGTATAACACATTTAAGAAGATATCAGAATTCAAATTGATAACTTAATATTTGTGAACAAAGTTAAGGGTAATTGACAACATTCATCAAAAAGATAGAAGTGTTCTCATATATAACATTTCTCCATCAAAAAATCATTGACAAGTTTTGAATATATATATCTTATATAGACTACTAAATCAAAACTTATCATAGATTCTCATTTATCAGTAATTCACAAACTTAATCAAACTCGTAATACTTATCATCATAATGTTCCCATCAAAGCATTAAACAATTTTCAAATATTAATAGTAACAAATAATAATAATATATTCCTCATTCATATCTTAATCAAATCAACTAAGATTCAAATTGATTATCGTATCAAATCTTACATTGAATCACATTTTCTAAAGGTAAATTACATCATCAAAAAATTGTAAATATCTCATACTTATTCTCCTCGAATACTGTTCATTTTTCAAATTATACATAATAACAAGATAAAATGCTATATTCCGTCCACTATATAAATCAATCAACTAAAGTCATCCTGTATTTTACCAAATAAAAATGGTTTCATAGATATCTATTCTAAGGTAACTTCACAACATCCATAAAAAATAGGAATCTCATCATACACAATAACTCTTCATAAAAAAATATGTAAACAATTTTCAACATATTCATAAGGTAACAAAATAGTACCAATAGTATCATCATCATTATTTTAATAAACTAAAATTCAAATGTATGATTACCATATTAAGACATCCCAACTAAATATAAAAAATAATGCATAGCTAGCTAGCACCATGAAAATCATAGTCAAGATCATCTTCATGATCATTTCCATGATTATCATCCTGATCATCCAGATAATATCATGCACATAATCATCACCAATGCCATCACCATCCACATCTTCATCATCTTTGATATATCATGTAATCTAAGCATAGTTTGTATCATCATCTTCATGGTCATTACCTGTAGCGTTCTGAAAAAAGTCAATATTACATGTTAGTACTAATTCTACAACACAATGCATATTTTTATTACAATGCTAACCATAAAATGAGGTATGACATAATAACATTTAATAATACTAAAAAATAAAATGAAAATATTGTTTAATATATATTGGAGATCCAACTAAGATTACAGTTGTAATTGACATTAAGTAGTAGAAGCATTTATTAATGCATATGAAGTAGGTACCCATTTGTTCTTCATATTATATTGTGAATCTTTCTTATGATGTGCATCCATGATTGGTAAATTAAGAGTTACTGGAAGCTTTATTTCAAATTACAATTGTAATTCAGAATAGTAATAGAAGAAATTTTAACAAAAAATGAATGGCACATGAAAAAAGTAAATTGTTTTTAATGAAAAATAAGTCACATACAATATGAATGTCACATCAAATACTGAGTATTTTTTAATGCATGTACATTTCGCTATGATAAAATGGAGCCTAATATTCATCCAAGAACAAATGATCACAAATAATTACTTTATTCTATCCATTATCACGCTTAATCCATTATGCCTAGTGACAACAATGGTTCCATTCAAATTTCTTTGAACTCCCTAAATATAATGCAAAAGATAAAACTCGATGACCATCAATGCGAACCCCCTCCCTTGCCTCATCCACCATCAGAGACAATGAACTTGGAGTTATGAGCATGATAGCAACCTCTCCCTTGCCTTGTGTCCACCATCAAAGGCATTGAACTTGGAATTAAGAGTGCTCATGTTTTCTTTGCTCTCATTAATCTTCAAGGAATCAAAACTTGATCAATATATCAAGGACTCCATCAAGGAATAGATATATCACATGTGAAGCTCAATAGGCTTTGCCAAAAGAGTGTGAAATAACACTTATCTCTTTCTTATGAAATAACTCGAATGAGTGGAATGAATTGTTGGAAACACTTACTAGGGAAAGGAAGATTTTTGGTCCGTCCTTATTTCTACTATTATTTTTGCTTCTTAGAAAGGAGGAAAGTCTTTAATAAAATTCTAAAAATTATT